>PVKS010001464.1:0-141153 GCA_004027875.1 Aplodontia rufa | reverse complement strand
ATGGAGAGTATCATGGACTATGATTCCTCAGACAAGGGTCTCATATCCAGAATCTATAAAATACTCAAAAATGTCAGCTACAAAATCACCAACAGCCCAATTGATAAATGGGCCAAAGAGCTAAACAGAGACTTCTCACCAGAGGACATTGATCAAGCCAATGAATACATGAGAAAGTGCTCTAAATCATTAGTAATCACATATGAGAATCTTAAAAGACAGTTTGAATTCATCAATAAACAAAATGAGAGGAAGAAAAAGGAAGATGGGGCATGGAAAAGGAGGAGATGAGAAGCAGCTTGTTACAAACCTGAGTGTGTATAAACATAAGGCTTTTGGTGATAGGAATCAGATCCTGGCAGGCCTTGCAGGGCAAAAAGGGAATTTTGACTGTTAATAAGTAAAATTGAGAATTTTAAGCAGGAAAAATTTCATAATTAGATTTTTAGCTACAAAGAAGACTCCGGCTACCATGTGAACAATGGGTTTTGTTGACTGGAGTTGTCTGCTTCTTGGGCTGCAGGATTAATCCAGGCAAAAATGGCAAGGGACCTAAATAATAAACTGTTACCTGAAAAGAGATTTCTTGGAAATAATAGCTACAGATAGACCCATTTTATTTACAATGGTCAAATCTGCTTTAACTTCTTTTGAGTAAGGGTATTGACCTCAGAGGCAAAAAGATGAAATCAGAATGCAGAACACAAGAAGTTAGTGCTCCAAATATAAAGCCAGGTTTTACTGCTTTCCTGTGTGACACAGCAGTTAAATAGAGGCAGGCTGTTCCTAACTTTTAAATAATGGAATAAAACATTAATTTTTATGATACTAGAACACTGAAGAAAAAATTACATATTTGAAAGGGTTAAGGAACTTTGTGAAGTCTGCATAAATAAAATAATTAGTGGGGAAATAATTCAGTCCGATTATGTTAATAATTGTTAGAATTTCTTGCGCATGTTTATATATGATTCCACTTTGCTAACAATTTACATATATATGATCTCATTTAGTCCTCACAATAGTCCAATCGTGAGTTACTCTCAGCCCCACCTCCTAGATCTTTGCTCATGTGACAGCATCTATACTGATGACATTTTGTGTATCAGCTCTTGTCAAGCATCTGCTTGAAATGAAGCACCCCTTTTCAGGAAATAACTTCAATGCATGCCGTGGACAGTAAGGAAATCATTTATCTCATTCCAGTCTATTTTTGCATAAATCATTCCTTGATTTTCATACATTGATGTCTTCATTAAGGTTCAGCATCTAGCTTACACTAACAAATTGTACTTAAAAAAACAATGTTGAGCAAATAACCTTGAATAGCACTGAGGGACAACTGAGCTGATCATTGGATAACAGGCCCTACCATCAAAAAGGAGTGTAAGGCAGGGGAGAGAATGTGAATTAGTGTGTAGTAGGCCAGGATGGCATTTGGATCTCAGCTCTAACATCTACTGACATTGAGATCTTGAACATGTCACCAAGTCCTTCTTTTTTTTTTTTTAGGATAGGAAGAGAGAGAGAAAGAGAAAGAAAGAATCGATTTTACACATTTTCTCATCTGTCCTGTTTCCCCAAGACTCAGTCGTGTATGTGGTGCTGGGGTTTGAACTTGGGTCCCTGTGCATGCCAGGCAAGCTCCACTGCTCCAGCCCCTCACCTTGTATTTTTATCATGCAGTTTCCTTATGTGTAAAATTGGATTGATAGTTCTTATAGTGCAGGCTAGTTTTGAGATTAAATGAGATATGCAGGCCACATGCCCAACTGTGCTACTGCCAATGAAGACAGGATAATTCATGACGAGGTAAGTAATGAATAGTACTTGAGTTTATATTTTTTTCCAAACACGACTAACTCAAAACATGTATTATTGAATTTGTCTAACTAGGAAAATATGCATACTGGCATATTCCTACTGTTTAATTTGTGTATTTTAATTGAATTTGTTTTTCATTGAGGAGTTCAGTAAGCTGTTTTTAATTCTCTCATGAGGATAATGTCATAGCATTATGTTTGACTAATCTCAGACCCTGAATAGAAAAAGGTGGGATTTGAAAATCCTCTTTTGAAGATATTCTCATGGCACCTGTCCTGTGTACAACATAACAACCTCACAGCTAATTTCTACATTTTAAAAGGTTACTTATAATGTATTGGGCCTTTCATGTATCAATTTTTTTACACTTACATTTTTCTAGAATTTCAGCCTCAGAGTTTTCTGAAACAAAGTGAATAGTCAAGTCTCAGTGTGCATTTTGAAAAGCCTATTTGCATAATAATGTTTTTGGAGGAAAATGGAGTCTCTGACTGCACATATCAGGCTTTACGCATCTTTGAATAGGACCCACTGAAACACAGAGGTCTTTAACATCAAACACAGTGCTCCTGATGTCTGGGAATGGCTCCATGCTAATGACATTGCATTCTAACATTTTGTTATTTTAACACCAATATTACTATGTCTTTCATTAATTGGATATTGATGCTTTAGAAATTAATTCTGAGAGACTGTAATCTCTAAGAGAGTTGTAAGTATGTGATTCTGACTTGGTCTTGAAGGAGTAGGGCAGGGCGGGCAATCACAGACACGCAAGGACCCAGTGTTGCTCTCATCAAGGGACAGGGGAACATTTCTTTGTATGTGATCTTTGAACCTGTAGGACATTTGAGCTGAGGAGCAATTCATTCAATAATATTTTCTAGACATATATTTTTATTTCAGGCAATATTTTGGGCATGGGGCAAGAATACACTATATAGAGTAAGCCGTGCTCTTATGGGGTTTATGGTCTGGTTGGGGCGCTTAAATGGGAAACAAAGTTTAATGAACAAGAGTTATAATAGAAATTGTGTTGGGTGCCCCAGTGGATGCCAAATAATGACCTGGTCTAGTTTTGGGGGTGATAATCAGGGAGGACATCTTGGGCCAAAGTCATGGCTGAAGCTAAGATGTGAAGAATGAGGAAGGCTGAAATACAGAAAGGCAGAAGTGGGACATAAACTTGTAAATTTGCAGAATAGAGATCCTGTCTTGATTTGAGACCCACAAGTATTTTAGCAGGATGGGAAAGCAGAGTGTACTAGAAGGGTGTGCCACGTGGCTGAATGACAACAATGAGCAGGGGCCTAGAGCAAATTGGGAGAGAGCCCAGCTGTGGTTTCGTAGAAGAGATGATATGATAAAAAATTGACCATACTAGGGGAGAAGAGACTGCGAAGTCGCCAAGAGACAGGGAGACATCTCAAGAGGACACCTTAACCATCCAAGTGAAACGAGGTTTTCGAGTGAAAGAAGAGACAGAGGAAATTTGTGGATTCAAAGCATAATTAGAGTTTCTAATAGACAGGGTCCTCTCGCTGATCAACAAGAAAGGGCAACAGTGCCAAAGCTGCCTGGAAAAGTCCCACAAGCCCATCGGTAAGTTTTTCGCTTCTTCCTTCACTTCCATTCTCTTTGAAGAGTGGCTGTGTGAATACCGCCATGAGTCATATAAATCAAATTAGAAGTCTGCAAGAGAAGAAGAAATATTGGACTCTAAAGTTAGGGGAGGACAACATAGAGGCTACATGGAAAGAACTGAGACTTGGGGGTTAAAACTCACAGTGGGCACAACCTCCAGTAGCTGTATGACTTTCTGAATCACCCTTGGTTTTGGATACAAAAAATAGTAAAAGACAGTTTGGCAAAGTCCCCTAAACTGCATGGACCTTAGTTATGTACTTTCACTGTTCATATTTTGAGCATTTGGTTTTATTGAATTGAGAGCCTCACTCAGCATTAAATGAGGCATGTTGGGTGGGGCTATGGACTGGGGACTATCATTCTGCAATTAAATAGTTTCACTATCAGACAGTATGATAGGCTCAAGAACTTTCTAGAGACCCTATGTAGGGGGTATCTGTCTTTCCTAGTTGATCCAGTCAACACTGAAGATTGAAATCTAAAACAGCAAATACAAAAATAAATAATGTGGAGCTGCTTGTGTTGGGGGAGGCATGAGTACCCACCCTTGTCCCCCAAGCAGTTCTGCAGACCTTACAAGGGTTGCTGATGTGCATACCTACACTCAGGACAGCGGATTTGCTGAGGGGTGGACAGCAACTCAAAAATGTTCAGGTAACAGAGCACTTTGAAGCCATGCTGCTCATGGTATACGAGCTTAAAATATTCCAATATTTACTTCCATAAAATGTGCCAAGGTCACTTTTAATTTCACAAAACAATCACCTGAACATGTATGTATGAAGAAATCCAAAGCCATCAAAATATGATCTGCTTATTTTTTCCCTGGTTTCTCCATTAACAGATGTTTGCTATTTACTCATTCAATTTATTTTCCTCCAGCATGTTCCAGCAGACAATAATTTAGTGATATTGTAGAAGAAAATTTAAAACTATAAAAGCCCTATCAAACATATTGTTTCCTCTATGAAGCGGGAAATGGCTGCATTATTCAATTTAGGGTAGAGAGAAGGATGTTAGTCCAGTGCAAAATACTATTCTCATGAACACAGTGTAGAAGCCAAGGTTTTAATCCAGCCATCTGATTTTAATATAGGAAATATGAGGCATATGGAGGGTCTCGGTGAAGTCATTAACCAAAACAAAAGTTTATTTATTCATTTTTTTCTATCATAGTGCCAGACAAGATATATCCATAGACTTTTCAAAATGGACTACAGACAGTAATATCAGAAGGAATGGATTCTCATTTCTAAATACTGTGCTTGCTGTGTAGACCAACCCAAGGCTACTGGTAGTCAGTCAAAGGAAATGACTCACGCTTTGAGACACAAGATTTTAGGGGATGAGACAGTGTCCCTATACTCATCTGTTCTACTAATGTGTTATGTGTGATTCTCAGGATGCTGTCCTTACAAGTCCTTTCAAATCAGTCTTACTAATATTGTCCAAAGGATTGGAGGAAGAAAAAGGAGAGGGGACCAGAGACCTTCCTGCAGAAGGGGTAGGGCTAGAGAAGCAAGATGGGTATCTGGGTTGCAGAAGCCGTGCAAGCTGCTTCTGAACAGCATCTTCCAAAGCTCAGGATCATTGGGAGAAATAAATCCCTTTGTAAAGCAGTCTCATGATAAAAGGAAATAGGAAGGGACTACTGGAGAAAACAGGAAAGGAATAGAACTCTTAAGTGGTTCAGCAGTAATTTGTTGAGGATGGAAGAGCAAATCATTAACAACAATAAAAAAAAAAAGCTCATAGGATAGGGTGAGGCTGAAAGGCAAAACTATTAGAACAGAGTGTTTCTGCCCCTTCCTTTCAGCACCCTGTACATTTTACTTATTTACCTGTGTTTTTAAAGAACCACTATAACCTAGAAGCTGTAGAATATGAAGAATGACTTCTTCTGAGCCCAAGAGCTTTATTACCTGGGGTGACTGCAATACTAGTAATTTGTCCTGCCAGGTTATGTAGAGGCCAGGCACGTGAACTCAAAGCCAGACCATTAGGGCTCCATTACCAGCCAGGTATTTTTTGAATATTTTCATGTCCTCTCTTGAGAAGAGAAAATGGAACATTACTTGAAAAAAAATCTGAGAATACGATCTTAATATTTATTCATCTGTAGAAGCACTGAGTTATGATAGAAGCTGATGTTCATTGAGCATTTGTTGTCAGGCTGATATTTTGCTGGGCATTTTGTATGCAGGTCTACATGGGAATGATGAGATAGAATTATCATGACCCTCAGTTCACAGGTGAGGAAATCAGGCAGCAAAACTCAGCCTAAAATTGCTTATCATCATCCTTTGCCAATTTTTGAATATGAATTTTGAATTCCCTTTTCCAGGCATTTTACACAGTCTCCTTCAACTTGCAAAGAAATTAACAAAATAAAGGTATACCACAAGATAAAAAGCTAAAGCAAAAAAAGAAGAATTAAGACAAGCTGTGCTTATTTAATTCTGATCAACAATTCACACCTTCATAAGCCATGACACCATCCTCACTGTGTCTCCTCTTAGTGGTATTATTTTACTTGGTGAGTAGACAATAAATATTTTATACAGACTTCTCTTTGTGCCATTTGGATGATGGGGAGTATACATGCTAATGGAATCATAAGGTCCTCTGATTTTTCTTTTAAAGTCAATTATCTATCTACATTCAGTTATTGTTAGACTAAACCAATCTTCCTTCCATATTTCCTTAATGCTATTACATTTGTTTAGATGGGCCATTTTAGTGCTAACAGAGTTATTCGTAACATGGCTAGATTACTGTATCACATTGTGTCATTGCCAAGGACGATACAGACAGATTCTTAAGGTGCTGTTTTGTTCACAATGTTATTGCCACTATTTTAACTCTTAATTATTACTTAGAGTACATGAAAAGTTGAACTGGATAACTAAATAAACATTGTCCTTATTAGCAAGACCTCTTCTAAGAAATGCACAATCTCCCTGGCTCTGGTGATATAAGTGTGATGTAAGCACACCACCATGTATGCCAACAACCTGTCTGTCCACTTACACACTGTACGCTGAGATCAGTTTCTTTGTTAATGTGGATCATCCTAATGGATGGAATGTTGGGAGGAGACAACTTTGGGAAATGCAGAGATTGCTGCTGAATTACTTCCCGCAGAAAGTCTACCTTCCTACCCATGTTACTCAGTCTCAGTAAAAGCTATTTCCATTCAACCAGCCTCTCAGAATCCAGGAGTCAACTTTCAAAAGTGACAATGAGAAATGATGCCTAGCAGAGGAAGGAGAAGAGAGTGATTTGACTCTCCAGTAATCTCGATCATGATAACATTTCCACACTCTGTTTTGGTTTAAATATGTTGTTGTGGTTTAAATATGAGGTGTTCTCCAAAAGCTCATGTGTTAATGCAGGGATATTCGAAGGTGAAAGGATTACCTTATGAGAGCTATAACCTAATCAGTCCATCCTAGTTAAGCAGAATAACCGGTTGATGACCTTAAGCAGGTGGGGCATGGTTGGAAGAGGTAGGTCACTGGGTGTATGCCCTGGAAGATCTCACCTTCCCTGTGACCACATGTCCTTCTCTGCTTCATGGCTACCATGAGTGGTACAGCTTTCTTCCACCGTACTCTTCCACTATGATGCACTGCTTCAGAGCAATGGAGATGGCCAACCATGGACTGAACCTTTTAAATCATGAGCCACAATAAACGTTTCCTCCTCTAAGTTGGTCTTGTTAGGTATTTTGGTCATACTGATGAAAAACTAACATATGTCTATAACGGACATTTCCTCAATTTTATGAAGAATGCAATTCTAAGAGATGTAAGCCAACACAGGGTCCATTTCTCTCCAGACTGCAGCACTCCGAAACATCATGTACAAACTATTCTTCAACATGTACACTAAAATATGAAGCCGCTATAGGTTCTCTACTTATTTTGTTCTATACCCAAACTCCCTGACGATCCTTGTATACTACAGCTATACTTTGTATACACCTCAATCACTGCAATTATTGCACTTTAATCACACTACATGTTTGGATGCATGTGTATATATGTATGGTGTGTGTGTGTTAGACTGGACCTCTCTGATGGCAAGGTCTTATTCAAGGTACCTGAATCCCAGGTACCCAGCACAGTTCCTGGTATGCAATAGTAGAGGAAGTACACAGTAATTATTGTAAACAAATGAACTCATAGGTCTCACATGAGTTTGAAAGAAAATCAACAAACTTCTAAGGTTTAAGTTTGCTCTTTCATTTAAAAAGAGAACAACTGAATACATGCCTATGCAATAGATGGTCTTGTGGACAACATACTAGAATATACTGGTAAATATCTTCTAAATGCTCTGAAGGACCATGACAGGGATTAAGGATTAAAATATTGTGAATTCCTGGGGCTGAGGCATTGCTCAGTGGTTTCAGTGCTTGCCTGGCATGCACAAGGACCCAAGTTCAAACCCCAGCACCACATACACAACCAAGTATCTAAGCTACAAATGTCATATGAAAAACTAATAAAATTGATTCTCTCTCTCTCAATCTCTCTCTCTCTTCAGAAAAAAAAATATTGTGAATCCAATCCCAGAGGAACAAGAAGGGCAAAATTATTGTTGAAAACTTTTTCTAGATATGTACTGTTTAAAACAATGTCTCAGGTAACAATCAACAATTTAAGGAAGAGCTTTGGGAATTTAATCAGAAAGAAAAGAATCTTGATTTCTCCCTTTGGGGTATGACATTTTACAAATTAATTTAGAATCCTTAAAAACCAACAGAGCTAAAAGGAAATTGAGAACACTTGTACTAATCACTTCCAACTTCACTCTAGAAGGTCACATATCAAAAAGGTTACTACAATCGAAAAATTCAATTACCAAAAACTCCTTATGGGTTTTACCTAAAATAGTACAGAATTGCCATGTCTTCAATGGAAAAACTCATATTTCCAGAAATACTGTGAAGGATTTGTTTAACACATCTCTTCTGTCTAAGCATAAATTCCCGAGAACTCAGAAGTCCAAAGTCTAAACAATCAAATATTTCAGCAAGAATTTTACATTGATATCACCAAGTTTACTCAGCTGTTTCTATACTGGATGTTCTACTTTTTATATGAATTTTAGGAAAGGGGAAAGGAACTTGCTTCAAAATAACTATGAAAATTAATTTTGAATTTTCCTTTCTGCCTTTTTTTTGTTTGCTAGAAGTAAACAGTTCTAGTGTTCTATAACAGAGTAAGGTAAACGCATCTAACAAAAATGTACTATACATTTTGATCTCAGAGGATTTTGAATTTTCTCAGCACAAAGAAATGGCTTTTGCACTCTTAAGAAATGATTCTTTTTAGGAAATTTTAAAAAATTGAATGTAATTTCTTAGGTCCACAGAATGTTAAAAGTTTTTAAAAAACTGATCCTCTGATTCCATTATACTCAGACACAGGGAAATCATTCAAAGAAAGCCAGTTCTGGACTCTGCTGTTAATATTCAGGTCCTGTTGGTCTACACTGAAGCCCAGGATTGGGCATGTTTAGTAGGTGCCATACTGGATTCTGACATGCTGATTCATGAATATATGCACTGTGGATTCCTATGTCAGTCTTTTCACTCTAGATGAAGATATGCAGCACTTGAGAGGGAAAATAGTTTTCCCAACACCCTCCCAGCCCATGCTGAGAGCTGGTCTGCAGCAAAGTAGGGACCTGAACCTGGGTCTCCTGCCTTCCACCTGCATGTTCCTGCACACCATGAGACACCTAGAAAGTCACACACCTGGGCATTACTGCTCAACACACTTTTTTGAGTCTACACTCAATGCCATTGTTCACATTAGGTTACAGAGATTCAAAAAAATCTATGAAAGAAGAAACCTGAATTCAAGGATGTCAGCATAGCAGAGCTAAATAAACATATGGGCACTCATAGCACTCAAATATACTGATTATGACAATTGCTAACACAACTCCCATTCACTAATGCTTACTGTGGGCCAGGTCCAAATGAAACACATATGATTTCATGGAAGTCTTTGTAAAATCTATGGGAAGGGCTGGTTCTAATTGTCATTTTACAGGTATGACTAGCCCCAAGCAAAGAATTCTAGCCTCCTTTCACAAATACTGAATGACTGGGACAGGATTCAAACTCAGTTCATCCCAATGTTTTCACCATCCATTCTATCGTAGGGAAGCCAGGGTTTGGCAATATACTTGGACTCTGTAGATTTCTGAGTGCTTAGGCCTCTAGTATATGACAGGGGACAAGCAGGACTTTACTTCTGCAGATTTCCTTAATCAAATTTTGCCACCACATCTTATTCAATTGAGAGACAAAATAATCTGAGGAAATGGTAACTAGTATTAATAGCACACAGCCACCAGACCATTATCCTCAGTGCTGATGAATGTGACCCTATTTGGAAATAGGATCTTGCAAATGATTAAATTAATACAAGGTCACACGACCCTGCCATCTCCTTGATCACAGATTTCTGGACTCCAGAACTGTGTGATAGTAAATTCCCTTTGCTTAAATACACCAATTTGTGGTACTTTATTGTGGCAGCACAAGCAAATTACCTCAATACCTAACAGAAAACAGTCACCATTGGTAAACTTCATTATAGCAAATAGTCATTTAAATTACCCTCCTCAGTAAATAGCAGATTCCTTATTGATTAACCAAATCACAATATCCTTCCTATCCCTAATTTGAACAAGAGTTACCTCTCGACAAATGCTTACTGATCAGACCTGCTTTATCTATGTGGACATGCTCAATGCTCACATCCACCTTATGAGTCATATATTATTATTTTTCCCATTTTTTCAGTGTAGGAGTAGTGAGCATCTTGCATATGGCCCAGAGCATAACCATGTTCATACCCAGCAAATGAATCTCCGAACCTGTGGATCAGATACATACAATTTTGCTCAAAAGGGACTAGGTCAACTCTTTTCTGTATTTCCTTCAACTTTAATTCTCACAACTAAAACAAAAGGCAAAAGTGTGTTATGACTTTCTTTTTAACATAAAACTATGCAATCTTAGTGATCCATTCCTTTCCTTCTTTTCCTCCTTCCTCTCTTCCTCCCTCTCTCCCTTCCTTCATTTTAAATGTTCAATATTAAAACACACTATCAAGATATATAATAAAATTAAAATTTTTGTAGTAAAGTATGTATTGAGGCCATTGTTTTATGCATTTGTTGAAATACTTATTACATGCCTATGCTTTGCCAGGCAAAATATCAAGCACAAACTTATGCTAATGAATGAGTTTCACTAACCATATTATGGAGTTTACAATGGAGGTTTAGATGAGTTTGCTGACTATAGCAAGAGCGGGGCAATACAATGGAGTCCCTAACATTCATGCATGGAAAAGTACTTCCTTAACTTACCATCAGAGCAGAGGCACAAGTCCACCCATGCTTTAAGTCAGATTCTGCATCGTGTGATTCTAGGATATTGATAATACAGACAAGTCTCTGCCTTTCAAGCTCTTCAACTTGACCTTGAACAACATCTTTTATGTGAGAAACACTTTTCCTATTCAATACCCACCTACCGCTCTTCCTTTCTAATAGAAGCTTAATTTTGTTTAGGATAACAGTGACTTTTACCTTTACCTCAACTTCCCAGATGCCCCAGAAACCAGAACTATATAGTGTAGATCAGTATGGTTTATGCAGAAGTCAGCTAGGGGTCCTACAAATGTCTGTTTGTTCATTCATTCATTCATTTTAATATGGGTACTTCTCTTTCCTCCCTCATTATTTCTTCTTTCTCTGTCTGGAACAAGGACATGAGGTTGAAGCTGAAACCTATGATGATAAAAATGTTAAAGCTATATGCTTAGCAAGGTGAAGGGTAAAGGTTCAACTTAAGATTTTAGTCTTATTTGTTAATTGAAAAGGAAAAATACATTTCGTTGGTTCAGCAACTGAAGTTAGATTTCTCTTTTTATGTAGCCTAATCCCATTTCCAATTGGTAAATGGTAAGAAATCGGTTATAACCTCAGAGAATAGACCTAGGAATAGGAACTTTTCCAGATCTTTTGATGAAATGGCTGAATTTTGAAGTCATCAGCTGCAGTGAATGTCTTTAATAAACAAGGTCTGCTCAGTCACAAAGTTGATGCAATCAGCATACTATTATCTTACTCTGAAATATTCATAGACAGCCAGGATGCAAAGGCAGAAACCAAAACACGCACTGAAAGCAACTCAGAGGAAAAATATTCAGTGCAGGGAGCAAAGAAAATAAATTTTAAAAATATATTTGATATAGATAGATTAGAATAAAAGCTTTTAAAAAGTCACAAAATAGAATAATAAAAAGAAACCATTATAAAAGAAGATAATAGAGTTAAAAAGAACAGTAGAAAATGGAAAATATATTGACAGATATAAAAAGGAATTCATTAAGAAAGAGCAAAAATAAATGTGAAAAGCTCTCATTTAAAAACACAAAAACAGTGGCAGAAAATAGGACATGATTAATTATGAAATTATAAGATCAATTCAGAGAATCAATATGTGCTTAGTAGAAACTGCAGAAAGAAAATGCAGAATCAATGGAAAAGAATCACATTTCAAAAAAATATAAGAAAAGGAACCCACAGAATTGAAGTCATCAATTTTCAGACCAAAAACTACCAGAAGTTCAAAATATTAAAAGGAAAAAAACCCACAGTGAGGACCTCATTTGGAATTTCAGAGCTCTGGGATAAAGCTAAAATGCCAAACAGCATCCAGAGGGAGAAAAAAGAAACATATTGAATTAAAAGAATGACACTCGACTTTTAAACAAGATATAGGATTATCAAAAAAGTGAAACCTTTGAAATTTTGAAGAAATCTTCTCCAATCTAGAATTTCAACACCAAGTATAGGTAATTTGTGATGGGAAAAATGTAAAAAAAAAAAAAAAAGGAAAGAAAGAAAATGAAAATCTTTGTAAAAAAACGACCTTGTCCTTTATTCTGAAGGGTACACTCCAGTAACTGAAGAGTGTAATAGACCAGAATGGGTAGTGGGATTCAATCTAACACAGACCCCAAGGGAATTCTGAGTCCCAGAAGAAGAAGGCTTATGCAGTTTACCTGGACAACGACCATCATCAATCAGAAAAAGGGGAGAGGATTAAGAAGGGAGTCCTCAAAGAGAAAAAATGGATTTAAAGGATTTTTAGAATGTCTGTGTTTATTGAATGGAAAATTACAGTTTGAGGATGAGATTGGGAAATCATGCATAGATAAAAAATGTGCAAATGAGAAAAAAAGATGCACTCATTATCTCTAGGGTAAACAAGAAAATAAATGCAAACATCGTGTGCTGTCTAGAAGCACTTTGGACTGTATCACAGGGCTGCAGTAATGTCAGCTCTTGAATGTTGAGTGAAAACATGGCGGGGGATGTGGGTGTAAAACATTAAGCCTCATTAGAGAATGTGATTCTCATATTTCATACTAGGAAGATAATAGGTAAAATGTGAAATTTAAAAAGTCAACAATATGAGCAGGATCAGATATATTACAAAAAATCTGTCCCAGTTTCAAATAAGTTGCCTCTGGGGGCAGAATTCACAGGTGGGATAATTTGTCACAGGTGGCTGTTTTTTTGATTTTTCATCTTATGTGTATTTTTTCTATAATGAGGGGAGTCATAACCTTTGAGATGTAATTTTATTTTGCGCATCACTTTAATTAAAGTATTAAATACAAATATTTGACTTTGGATTTATCTTTTGAACATTGATTTTTGTGGTATTGTTTTATTTTGCAGAACTTTAAAAAGATCAAACAAGTTAGCTATCATTTCTAGTATTTTACTTCTGTGGATGTGTAGGGAAGAGTCGTTATTCCCTCTGTGCCTTTTTAAGTTAGGTTTTTGTCATAATCTTAGTTCTGTGACTTTCATTTATTAACTCATTCAATTAAATAGTCTAAGTTAATATTTAGCCTGCTGCTAGTCTATATATTAAGGATATAGGACAGTGGAAATAATAGACAAAACTCTTTGGTGACACCCAGCTTGGATTTGGGGTATTCAAGGATAGAAAGTTGTTAGACAAGTCATTTAATCTCTTTGACCCTTGGCTCCCTCCTCTGTAAAATAGGCATAATATGTCCATCCCATTATTCAAAACTTTAGTCGGAGGACTGGTCCAGATTAATACTTTTTTTCTGGTAGAGAAAGCATCACACAAAGCAACACTTTCCTATACAAAGAATTTACTTCACATTCACAGCTAGCACTCACATACTAAACCACTGGGGACAAGGCCATCGATACTGGAAAATAACTGCAATGTTCCTCTTTATCACTAAAAGGCAGAATGCCAACTTGTCTCTAGTCACTTGGTTTGTCTAAGTATTTCAGGGTTTATGATGGTGCATTAACAGAATATTCAGGCCACATGCATTCCATTATTCCCTTTGCCTGTGCAAAAAACAACAAAAATCAAATGAAACTATTAGAAATCAAAATGCACTCACCTGCATATGAAGCACAGAATGATTCTGCTAAACACAGCAACTATGTAATGCACCCCATTCTCTACCCAACATCTTGGATACAGATACTATTTTGTAAACCTGAAGAAAAGCCTTCTTTCTATTTACAAGAAAGTCAAGAGTTTGGGAAGTGTGGAGGTACAGTAATATGGCATCATATTTATTAAAAAATGTATTGAAACAAAAACACACCAAACACTTTGTAAAGTATAAAATGATCACCTGCTACTTCTACCACCTGGCTTACACCATCATCACTTCTTATCTTGATGAGAGAAGGTCTCCTAATTGGTTTTTAGAGCTTCTGAGAAATCAGCGTGAATAATGCATTGAAAATATAAGTCATCTCATAACTCTCATCTATCCCAAACTGTCACTTTTCCCCCCCAAAGGCCAAATTCCCTACAATAACCAACAGGCAATATTTGTTGAGTGTAAAAAAAACCCTAACAATCACCAGTGAAACCTGAATCTCCCAATCCCTGAAACTCCTTAGGTTTTAAAATTGCCATGAATAGCAATTAGAACGTTGGAAAGCATTCTACTCCTGGGATCCAGGACATGTGGTGAAAATATGAACTCTTTGAGAACACAGAAGAGGTAGGGCTCATAATGCTTGGGTTTCCTAATTAGCAGAATGGGGAAGTGAATATTCTGGTCATTATGCTATCTAATTAAACACAAGAGAAAAAAAAAACACAAACATGGATGTTCTGAGCCCATAGCTATCATTTCCTTGATTTTACAAAATACATTTAATACTTTCCTGAAAACTTTAAACTATTAACATAAGCTATTACTTCTATTGATGTAATCTCCAATGCAGAGATATATTCAAGAGGCATACACATAGGACTAAGTCATAACCTGTGTTAAATCCTGTGTCTAATTAGGATCAGTGACAGTATCACTATGAAAGCAATAGACAAACTTGATCTCAAATAAACCCCGTGGTATTGGAACCAGTAATCTGCTAACTGATTAAGTGGTTTCTTGGCACACAGATGGCGCACGCTCAACATATGCTCACAGTAGCCTTTGTGACCCTGAATTCACACGTGATTCAACAAGCGGAGATTTACTGATGCACAGTATCAGGACACTGTGGAGTTCCTCTGACTGCTCTCTGATGATTTGAAAATTGATTACCCATGTGCATGTGGCAATGCCTCATTGATTTAAATATTGGATGAAGTGAAACACCCTGGCATTGCCAACTGAATTGATTGCACCTAATGAGATGAGGTTGGAAATACCCATGAGATATTCATTGCAGGCTGCAATCTTTCTTCAGATTCCTTGGCAAAGCAAGAAGAGACATAGTGGTGTAAGAGAGAGGTTTTCATGCACTGCCCGACACTTTCGCCAGCAAACCTTCAGTTCTAGACCATTATATACTATTTGTTTAGATAACTCCTAGAGTAGATTAGTCGATTCCAGCTGACAGATGCCACCACCAAACAAACATGAAACAATTCAAAGAATTTTTTTTCATATCAGGCAAGTTTTCATAAGACATTTTTAGTTTAGGTAAGTTAGAGTTGTGTTTCCCAAATTTCATTTCCTCACATAGTCACCATTAATAACTCTACAAAACCTCTTTTTACTTGTACTATCATTTGTTATTTTTCTTAAAAAAATTCATTATTTTACACTTAAATATATTATTTTAATGAAAATTAGATATAATTATGACATTATTAATAGGTACCATTTATTGTACAGAGGTAACTACAAATATGAATATAATGAATCAATATTATTTCCACTTTTAGTCCTGAACTTAGAACTATAATCTCTTTGTGAAAGGAAGGTTATACTGTTTTTTTCTGATTTGTCAAAGACTGCCAACTGAAAGATTGTCTCCTTTCCAAAATCTAATGATTGAATTAGGTTTAGAAAGGGTCTAAATACCTTGCTATTGATACAACATTAGTAATGATTGTCTATATACTAATTAAAAGCATAATATTTTGTTCAAATTTTAGGAAACCATTACTTAGGAAATGATTTTCATTTCCTTATTAAATTGCAACTAATACTTCATACATTGGAACAACACAGCATACACACATCTGAAATGAAAGGTTTGTAAAACAACATTTAACAATACATGATGCACCCTGAAATTGTTTCTAAATCATTAAAAATGCTAATCAGGACCCATAAAAATTATTTACCAAATCAATCATGGCATATCACCAATAATTTCTACAATATCACCTGAAGCAATGAGATAGAGTAGTGTTATTTCTATTTTAATATTTGGGATGTTAATATAGGCCAATGCATCCTAACAGATGTATGAATCACAGATCTGATAGGATATCTAAAAGCTACAGCATTTTTATTTTGATTAAAGCACATGACACAAGATATGAACATTCAAAAATTTTAATGGACATTATTGCTGACTGTAGATACAAAGTTGTACAACAGATCTCTTGATTTTTTTCATCCACCATAGTTAAAACTTCATGCCTTCTGATTAGCAACTGCCCCTTTCCCCTGCCCCAGGCCCTGGTAACTGTCACCATACTCATGAATTCTATAAATTTGAGTATTCGTAAAAGTGAATACTTCATATAAGCGGAATCATGCAGGATTTATTTTTCTGTGATTGGCTTATTTTACTTAGCAAAATATCCTCTACATTTGCACATGTTGTCATATATTACAGAATCTCCTTGCCAAGACTACATAATATTTCACTGTTCCACATTAACTTTAGCCATGTTTACATTATGCTTCTTAAAATCCCTCTCCTGGCCTTCAGGGCAGAAACTGGCAATTTTCTGTTCATATTCATTGCCCAGAGTTTATCCATAAAACATCAGACTCAGGAGACATTAATCATGCTAATAAATCAATTCCACAGTTAGTAAGTGTGTTTATGTGTGTGTGAAACCCTGGATTAAATAAAATGTATTTATTTAAATATATTTCAAAAATTGATATATTTACTGTAAGACTGCTTAGAATATTTAAAATGCTGATCAGAATTCTTATTTTCCCATAGTGGATCACATAAATCAAATTTGCACAAAATATTTTGAGCACAACATATTTTCTTGGTCAACCATATTAGAAGGAACATATTTATCTCAATGCACATTGGCAAATTATGTTGTTGATTTTGCTGTCTTTCATATGTCTCCGTGCCTCTATGATGCCCTTTGCATTGGATAAATGAGTTAATCACTATTTCTTGAACATAACATAAATTTTCATGTTTATTCTTCACTTATAGTATTTACTTTATGGCTATCTCATTTTCAGCTATTAAAATACATCCATACTCCAAACAAATTCTTGTCCACAAAATACCCAAATAATGAATACAATCCAAATTTCTATCAACTGGTGAATGGTTAAACAAAATGGGCAAATCCAAATGATGGAATACTTTTTAGCCATTTAAAATACTGAATTGCTCATATATGGTATAATGTAGAAGGATTACAAAAGTTACATATAGAAAAACAGACACAAAAAGTCACGTGTTGTATGAATACATTTGTATGAAATTAACTCAAAAAGAAAATCTATAAAAACATGAGTGAGATTAGTGGTTGCCTGGGGCTAAGGACGGGAATGGAGAATAGCCGTAAATGGGATCCTACTGGGGTGATGGAAATGTTCTAAAACTATGTGGGTACAATGACAGTGCCACTTGCAAATTTACTAAAATTCATTGAGTCACACATTTAAAGTGGTAAATTTTGTAGAAAATGAATGATTCCTCATTAAAATTATGTAAAATTTCCCAGTTGGCCAATCATCTATTCATTCACCCATTCTTCCTTCTCTTGATTCTTTCTCTCTTGTATTAATATTAAGGTGACCTTTCCTTGTCTTGGAACTATATCATTTTATTTTTTGTATCTTAGACACTTTCATATGACTTTGCATCCTTTCTTGTTATTATTCAATTGAGTATTTGTCTAATACCGTTACTAGACTGTAAACTTTTGCAGAAACAAACTACTCTGGAACAGTCCATGTGAAAATAAATACTTACCAAATCTAAGTATATGAAGCCAATTCTATTTAATGAGGCTAAGTATAATAAAAGCAAGGAGGATATTCTTAAATTGCCTGCTATCAAATCTGCAATTTAGCCTTTGGTATTTAAAAAGTTATTTAATGCCTGAGCACATCATCACTAATTCAAAGAATAATAATAATGGAAACAACTGAAGATGGCAACAACAGGAGCAGCTGCCATTACTTGTGCCATTCTTGGGGCCAGCTGTGGGACACTGCTCATTTTGTGGATGTCATTCCAGAAAAAGGAACTGAGGTTCAGTGAAGTTGACAGTCTGAGGTCCGGTGCCCTGATTCCTGTGCACATGGACTGTGGGGAGAGGGCTCTCAAGGTCACTAGGAATGAGAAAGGGGAAGATGGGGAAGAAAGAGTCAGGGGCTGGGGTGGTTCAGGGCAGATCTTGGTTAGTCTGATTCACGCAGAGCTCTGAAGGATCAATAGGAGAGTAGAACCTATCCTGCTTGGAATCAAAGGGATGCAACTTAAATACATCTGTTCCAGTTAGTGTGTGTGTGTGTGTGTATGTGCATGTGTACATGTGTGTATGTGCATGTGTATGTGTATATGTACATGTGTGTATGTGTATCTGTGTATGTATGTGTATGTGCATGTGTATGTGTATCTGTGTATTATGTGCATGTGTACATGTGTGTATGTGTGTGTATATGTGTGTATGTATCTGTGTGTTAGTGTGTGTGTGCATGTGTGTATGTGTATCTGTGTGTGTATGTGTATCTGTGTGCATGTATATGTGCGTATGTATGTATCTGTGTGTATGTGCATGTGCACGTGTGTGTATGTGCATGGTGTGTATGTGTATATGTACATATGTGTATGTGTATCTGTGTATGTATGTGCATGTGTATGTGCGTGTATATGTGTGTATGTGTGTATCTGTGTGTGTATGTGCATGTGCACTTGTGTGTATGTGCATGTGTATGTGTACATGTACATATGTGTATGTGTATCTGTGTATTATGTGCATGTGTATGTGTGTATGTGCGTGTATATGTGTGTGTGTATCTCTGTGTTAGTGTGTGTGTGCATGTGTACATGTGTGTATGTGTATCTGTGTGTTGCATGTGTATGTGTGTATGTGCATGTGTATGTGTGTATGTGCGTGTGTATGTGTGTATCTGCGTATCTGTGTGTATGTGCATGTGCATGTGTGTGTATATATGTGCATGTGTGTATGTGTATCTGTGTGCGTATGTGCATGTGTATGTGTGTATATGTGTGTATCTGTGTATGTGTGTGTGCATGTGCACATGTGTGTATGTGCACATGTGTGTATGTGCATACGTGCATGTGTATGTGTGTATGTGCGTGTATATGTGTGTGTGCGTGTATCTGTGTGTGTGTGTGTCTGTTGCGTGTGGTGGCTAACTTCTCTCAGACAGCTTAGTTGCAATCACCGCAGAACGGTCCTGTTGAGAAGGTAAGAGGTTTGGGTGTTTGAGTGCCCACCACTGGACGATGGACAGACCCTCCAGGAATCGGGGCTCCAAGGGACCTGAACAGGTACCCAGAGCATCCAGGCCCAATCACATGTCTAGTAAGGAGAATCCCTAGGATTAAAAACCCAATAATTCTGATGCCTACATCAGTGCTTTTTACCCTCTAATTTCTTTTTTCAGTGCCACAGTTTGGTATGTTTTGCTTTAAAATGCACACACGGGGCCAGAGTGGTGGCTCAGAGGTTATGGCACTTGCTTGGCACATGTGAAGATATGGGTTTGAAATCCAGCACCACGTACACAATGAAATGTCAGAGCAACAAAAGCCACATGAAAAAACTAAATAAAATTGATTCTCTCTCTCTTTCCTACTGTCCCTCTTTTAAAAAAAGTACACTAATACACAACACCTCCCAGTTATAGCCCAGGCTGCTCTATTAGCATCTATTTTAAAATTAAATGTTAATTCAAACTAGGATAACAAAATAAGCCTATTTGACACCCTTCTTTAATCTTGCTTTTAATGAATAGATAAAAATAATTTTTAATTACATGCATTATTTAAACAGTGTCTGAGGAACCTGGAGGTTGCTTGAACACAGTTGACTTTTTCCAGCATTTTAAATATTCCCCACTCCAAATCTCATTTGGATTAACATATTTACTTTCTCCGTGAATGAAGATTTGCTCAGAACCTCATTTCAGTGTGCAATTCACCACATGTTCTTGATGAGCGGATTTGAATTTCTGTGGAATTCCTGCAAATTCTTTTTGTTCTTTTTATCAGATACAAAATCATTAAAGGTGAGTGTAGTCTGATGTCAGGAAGCCGTTGCTGAGCCAGCTGTCCACCAAGGGAAAGCCATGCGAAGAAACCACAATCTCAAAAATAAGGAGACGATAGACAGTAGAGCATGACACGAGGTCTGCCACCCAGCACAGCCCAGAGGAGCTACTAGATGGGCTAGGGATGAGTTACTGAACAGCACAAAGAGCATTCCAAAGGAATGGCACCAAGGCTAAATGGAAATCTCTCTGCACAGCTTCTGGTATCTGTTCATCCATTTTCATCCTTCCCCCAATTCAGCCTCCTTTCCATTTATTTTATTTATTTATTTATTTTTGCAAGAGGAATAGTGAGACAGAAAGAGGAAGAGAGAAGCAATTTTTATTTAGTTTTTCATGTGACTTTCATTGCTGTGATGCTTCACTGTGTATCTGGTGCTGGGGTTCTAACCTGTGTCCTTGCACCTGCCAGGCAAGCACTGTAATCAGGAGCCACTGCTCTAGCCAGCCCCCTCATTTCCATTTAAATGCAGGTAAACCTCCAGGCCCCTGCTTTCTTGGCCTGTCTCTCCTTCCTTTTTACATCTCTCATTTCCCTTATTTTGGAAGTTGGCCTCATGGCTTTCAACTTTGGAGTAAGTAGACAATAGGTTAGAATATTGGCGCAAAGACAATGCTTGATTGGTGGCTACTGTGAGTACATTCCACGTAGAAAGTGAAATGTCCTTCTGGATATTTGCCTGTGATAAGGCCACCATGTCCTGTCACTGTGACATAATAATTAAATGAGCAGGTGAAAATTAAAGTGGCTGGAATGCATTATATGATAGAGGGTGTCCCAGATTGCCTACATTTTAAGCTGCAGAAATGACAAAGTGAGGATCTTGCTTTGTGATAAAGGCAAGTAGAAGGCACTGATCAATCCCTGGAAGCCTCCTCTGAAAAAGGAATCCTTCACAGAGAAGGGCCTCTGAAATCCTACTTTAAACCATAGCTAGAACCACAACTCTTCAATGAGAAAGTTCCCAGACAGTTCCCTAGGGATTCCAAATGGCTTCAGAAACCTTCTCTGTAAATTTCTTTCCATTTGTTGGAGAGAAGGGAAAGGAGGTAACATTTGTGACATATATCTTTGCTTTTTATCTGTTATTTCTTTTCCATGATGAGTTTTGTTTTGAGTTTTGAGAGAGATAGTCAATTTGTGCGTGTGTGTATATGTGTGTGTGTTATGATTTTATGGCTTTACTTTTTTTGTATTATATATATGTATTATTAGTGCATTATAGTTTTACATAATTATGGGATTAGTTGTCACATATTCCTAGAAGCACACAAATCAGCAATACCGTTTGTTCAAAATCCCTCCCACATACCTCTCTACCTTCCTCCTCCCATCCCCTGATCCCTTGCCTTTCTTCTGGGTCCTATATTGTTCCTAAAACCCAAAATATAGTGATATAATTCTTATGCCTATGAAGAACATTTTTATATATGTGGCTATAGATATTTATAACTGCTTGAAATGTACCTTGCTTTATCTCAGTTCCAGTATTTCCCCTTCTTCTCCCTTCCTATCATCCCTTGTTATTCTTCAAAATATTTGACAATGGTATTAAATATTTACATTTTTATACAGGTATGCAGCATAGCTTGTTCAAATGTCTTATGGAGTATCTTGCAACTGTATCTCATAAATATTAACATTTTGAATTTTTGTACTTGATTTAATACATGAATTTGTCTACTTTACTCCCAAGCCTGGTTTTCAGTCCAGCCTCCACAAATGAGGAAAACTATTCAGCCCTTGACTCTCTGGGTTTGGTTAACTTCCCTCAGCATGATTTCTTCCAGTGCCATCCATTTACATTCAATAGATGCAATATCATTGTTTCTAATACTGAGTGAACTCCATTGTGTATATATACCAGAGCTTTTGGATCCATTCATCCAGTGAGGAGCAACTGGGTTGGTTCCATAATTTATCTATTGTAAATTAAGATGCTATGAACATAGATTTTGCTGTGTCACTATAATGTGCTAATTCTAACTCCTCTAGAAAAACACCCAGAAGAGGGATAACTGGGTCATATGGTGGCTCCAACCCTAATTTTTTGAGAAGTCCCCACACTGCTTTCCAGAGTGGCTGAACCAGTCTGCAATTCCACCAACAGTGTGCTAGTGTTCCTATCTCCCCACAACCCCTCCAGCATTTGTTATTGTTTGTATTCTTCATCTTTGCCAGTCTGACTTGGGTGAGGTAAAATCTTAAGGTAGTTTTTATTTGCATATTTCTGATTGCCAGTAATTTATAACACTTTCTCATGTATTCATGTCCTCTGTTGAGAAGTTTCTGTTTAGCTCTCTGGCTCATTTATTGATTGGATTGTTTGTATTTTTGTTATTGAGTATTTTGTGTTCTTTGTAAATTTTGCATATTAGTCCCCTGTCAGAGGGATCACAGGCCATGATTCTCTCCCATTCAGTAGGTTGTCTCTTGACTGTTTTGATTATTTCCTTAGCTGTACAGAAACTTTTTAGTTTAATAGCATCCCACTCATTTATATTTGACTGTAATTCTTTTGCTTTAGGAGTCTTGTTAAGGAAGTCATTGCCAACTCCCATATGCTGGAGTGTTGGTCCTAATTTTACTTCTAGCATTTGTATGGTAGCTGGTTTAATTCCTAATTCCTTGATCCATTTAGATTTGATTTTTGTGCAAGGTGAGAGATAAGGATCTAATTTCAATTTTCTGCAAATGGCTGTCCAGTTTGCTTAGCATCATTTATTGAATAGGTTGGAGAGACAGTCAATTTTTTTAAAAAAATTTCATCTGGTGTTTGGCTTTCCTCCACTTAGTTGTGTATGTGGTGCTGAGGTTTGAACCTGGGTCTTTGCACATGCCAGGCAAGTGCTGTAACTGCTGAACCAGCCCCCAGCCTTGAGAATGAGTTTTTGAGGATAAAATATCCTTATTTTTCTGATAAGAGAAACATGACATACAGAAATTAAAAATCAGATAAAAAGAAAAGAAAAATAATAATATAGATTAACCAAGAATGAAACATTTTCTGTCCTCTATGCTGCCTACAGGGTAATTCAACATCTCCCAAATGTGAACTGCAGGAGGTTAATAGGAGACAAACATTGTTTCAGGTTAAACAAAAGTAGACCCCTTTGTTCATAACAAGATCCCTCAACATATTTAATATGCCCAAGTAAATTTCTGAGTCTTCAAGAACAATCTACAGTACAGTGAGTTAGAAATTCCATGACCAAAGAGCTCATGCCCATCTAAACCTTACCTGGCCTTCACATTCTACTGAAAACATGTTAGAAACTCCTGTTGCTTTAGTTTTTATTTCCAATTTTACATTGCCTAAAACATTATGAGCTTCCATTAATTTGGGAAAAAAATCATTTATATGAATTAAGATAATACTATGTACATTACTATTGGAATGTGTTTATAAATACATGAAAAGAAAATGAGCACTAAACAATGTTTCATATCTCTTATAATCATTATGTACAGGCAAAAAGAAAATATATTCATGTAATGTCTTCAAAATTATAATAATAAAGCAATGAACAGGGTTATGTAAGGCCACTACTGTTCTAAGCATACGATATATATTAACTCATTTAATCATCTTAACAACTGCTTAAACAGTTCTTATTATTATCTCCATGTGACATATGAGGAAGTTGGGGCACAGTAAGTTAATCTTCTTTGGAAGGGCCTGCTAGTGGCTTGAACAGGAAAGTGTGACAGAGTCTGATACCAACCAGTTTTCTCCTAAATTCCATGATGCTTATGACTAATTTAAACCTATTTTGCAGCAGAGGAGTCTCAAGGCCTTTTGAGAGAATTCCTATTGTCTATATAAACACCAATCAGGGCTGCAGTACATTATTTCTCCTTTAACTTTCCATTTCCATTTCCCCTTCTTTTGTGCTTTTCTTATTGGTAAATTTGAAAGGAGCATATATATGTAATATCAAAAAGATTTTGGAAAAAAATGCTATGAAATTTAATTCCATAATATAGAAGCAATATTAATTAGTGGGCATTTGACTGCCCCTCATCGTTCATTCATAGCTGTTTGATGATCGACTGCTAAGTACTGCTGCAGAGAAAATAAGCATTTGTTAGAAATCACTTCTGCCTGAATAAATATGTGTAGGGTTTGCTGGGGAACAGATCATTGAACACCAGAAACTGATGATTTCCACTAGTGGCAGGGTTAGTTGGATTTATGAACAGCCTCACTTTAAGTCTTCCTTGCTAGCAAAGACACATGGACAATTTCAGGAGACTAGCCAGGTGGGACTTGAACTCAGCACTGGACCACAGCACAGCTCCTCCTGCCAGGAGACAGCTGGCTCTGTGAGTACCTACTGTTCTGTGAAGCGTTAACCATGCACAGATGCTTGCATAGGTTACAGGCAAAACACACACAAAACTTACTGTAAGATGAAAGAGAACCAAGATAATAGAAGCCAAAACTGCTATTATGAAAAATATGACAGGAAGGGGAAGAATGGACTAACTACTTACACTAGATTTTGGAAAATACTAATTGACAATTATTAAGAACAATAAGATCAAACACTTACATCATGCTGACCTTGAGCCACACACTGTAACATGCGTCTTATATTTTAACTTACTTTATCCTGAAAACTTTATGAGAACAATACTATTATTATCTCCTTTTTACTGATGAGGAAATAAACAAACAAAAAGGGTAAAGAGAGTTCCTAAGACTGCAAAGCAGGTCCGTCCAGAGGGACTGGATAGACCCTTGACTCTGGCTAGTCCATCCTTGATCAAATGTCTGATGTGGGATCCCTGTCTGCTGATGACTGCACTGGACGCTGCACAGATATTATCTCCTGATTCTTCACAACAATGCTATGGGATAATCTTGCCCCCCACTTGTTCCAGAAGAAACACTAACTTCAGGTAATGAAATAAAAAAACTATCTGAACCCAAAGCCTGGTGCTACCTCCAATGCTAACATTTTGCAGGACTTGTTTTGGACCTATGTTATTTGGAAATGCAGGCCATTATCACATTTAATTTGAATTCCTAGATCATGGAATAGAACCTACAGTGGAGTGCTTTTCCTTGATCCCAGTTGCATCAATTTGAATCCCTATCAACCTCATTTTCTTTTCTCTCATTCAAGAAAAAAAAAGAAAAAGAAAAAGAAAGAAAGCTAGCTAATGAAAAAGCAAAATTATGTAGATCCTTCATGCGGCCAAATTTCATAATGAAAAAAAAAAGAAAAAAATGTATGAGACGTACTTAGGATTCTTTGCTAGTGAGACATTGAATGGGATCTCTGCAACTGCTTCTAAACGTTTTGAGCAGCTTCTATTATTCCTTTCCTTTTAATCTGTTGCTCACATTAAATAGTTCTTACCTAGGTTTTCGCATGAATGGTGCCCAGGCAGATTCAAGCAAGATGCTGTTAGGGAAAGAAATTGACTGAAGCTCTGAAGTGAGGGAGGCTGAGCATTGCTAGGACACAGCAAACTCCAGTCAGGCAGCACCATCTTCCTCACCCCACCTGTGCTCACATCTCATGCCCAGCACAATTTTCCTTTTCAGAGGAAATGAAGCAAAACAGATCAACAACCAAAATGGTGCTTTCTAAGAGTTGTAAAACTATAGCTTCTCCTAGAGGGTGCACAAAATAAGCTCCTCTATCAGGGAAGTGAGGCTCAGAAGCAAAGTATCCCTATTCTGAGCCCTTGATAACTCCCTTCACAAGGAATATTCGCAAGGACAGCTCTGTACCAACTACATGAGAAACATCTAGACTCCAAGTCTAAACAGTCACTTCAAATGTGTAAAACTCTGGCATTAGTTACAAGACGTTTCCTCTGAATTCTCTTATTTTTAAGATTAAAAACAAACACAGAATTCTTCAATTTTAAATGCTTTTTGGACCGAAAATGGTTTTCATTTTAAGTTGATAAATTACTATGTTTCAAAGGGCACTGTTTTTCTCCTTTTGGGGAAAAATTGTGTTTTATATTGATGTTCTTCTTTTAAAATTAACCTTTAAAGTTTACATAAACCTGTAAAAATAGACATGTTTAAATAAGAAAAGAAAAATGTCAGTGTACAGCTCCTCTACCACAGATATGTATTTTTAAATGAAATCAGTGTTTTTGAACACTGTTTTGAAACTTGTTCTTTCACCTTAAGAAATACATTCTGAATATCTCTTTAACATAGTCAGTTGCCAGTCTTGTGAGACTAACATTGGCTATATGGGAGAATTTATGAAAATGCCAATGAGACAAGGCACTTGGTTAATCTGAGTGAGCTCAGCATTGGGGCATGCCCAAGGGAGATGGCACTGAGCAGGTAACAAACCACACTTGGATGGGACATAGGCTAGGGCATGCAAGAGGCTGCCAGGAAGCCCTGAGGGTTATGCATGAGTCTACCATATTTTTACACAAGCATGTATCTGTGTACAAGGACATATGTGAACACGCACTTACAATATCACACTCCTCATCGATTTTAATAACCATTGAACACACATGTTTGGAGGGAGGATTCAGAACCTGTGACTGCCAGATATTGAATTTTCCACAAGTTAGTAAGAGATGGGTGGTATAAAAGTTGGAGACCCAGGGCTGGAGTGGTGGCTCAGGGGTTATAGCTATTGACTGGCATGCTTGTCTGGCATGTACAATGATGTGAGATGGAACCCCAGCACCACATACCCAATGAAGTGTTGGAGCAACAAAAATCACATGAAAAAATAAATAAAGTTGCAGACACAACTTTTACTAATCTTTTAAGAGAAACAGAAATGTATCACTATTAAAAAATCCAATGAATAATGCCCTATTTTTGAAGCTCAGAGTTTCAGCACAAAATTCCTCTCCATCTACTTTTATTTCACTCCATTTGTGAGGGTCCACTGCACATACAACTTTCAAGAATTCATCAGTTACTTTCAGAAAAGTTGGGGAGCTCAAACCTTTCACTATAAACAGATTGACTGCTATTTGTAAACGACTGACTATTTTGATTGCTAGGGTACTAGTGTGACTACATCATTGAGAAATATCATTTTTAGTCTCTGGCTTTTGTCTGCTCACACAACCAGAAAACACCATTCCCACAAGGAGCCTGGGTGCGATTTCAGGCCTTCTGAGGTTACACCTGAAGTCTGAGCAGCTTTATCTCCTTTCATATACTCCATGTCTACACTTGGAAGATTTCCTCTAGTTTCCTAATATCTTTTCCATTCTATTTGCCACCCAATATTGCCCTTCTCTTTGAAATGTCTGGTAAGAGCAATTTTGCAGTATATACCCAAGAAAGTGTGTATTTTATCTGAGTCAGAGACAGTCTTCTTTTAAAAGTGTGACCACATATCTCAAGTAGGCATTCTGCATTGCCTAGAAATCTTGCCACATTTGCTCAGTTAATTCACTTCCCCCAGGCTCTGGCAAGACTAAATTGTATTTTTCTCTTTCCTTGAAACTTTCATTACTTCCCATCTCACAAATGTTTTCCCTTTCAACCTGCTTCATATTAGCTGAGAAGAAAGCCATCCGTCAAAGTGTCTCTCAACTTCTCATTTTGATTGTACCATCATCTAAACCTGTATTATCCACTTTCCTTAGCATAGAATACAAAACCAACTCTTCTGCAACCCAAACTGACTTCTTTCCAACAACGGGGACCTCAACAATTTTGTCCCAAGACACCACAACACTTAGAAGAGTAGCCAACAGGAACTCAGCAAATCCAAGTTCAATGAATGAATGAACAAACACCTGTGGCTATTCAAGGGTATTCTCTATTCTAAAAGAGGAGGACAAGTGCTAACACAGACATTTCTAGAGTTGGCATCTGTAGCACATGTCTAGAAACCCATACAAAAATCAAATGATAAATAGTATGCTGTTCATCCTTGCCTCATTTCCTCAGTGCCTTTTGCACTATCTAACAAATCACATTATATTTACAGATCACATAAATAGAGCCAGACACTTTCCATTCATCTCCATTAATCTTTATAACACTGAACAATTCAAAGAGGATGAAACTGAGGCTCCATGAGAGATCAAGTGAGTGGCCCAAGGTCAACTTGGAGCGAGGCAGGATTCAAATCCATGTCTGATTAATGACAGTCTGTGCTCTCTCCACTCGGCCATGCTTCCAGTAGCCCCTAAGACCTCCTCTCACATCCAAACCCAACTGGGTTCCTGAGCCCATTCTTTAGGGAACAGGACTAGACACTGCCTGCCATCGCAAGGCATGAAGATGTCATGCTGTCAATTGATCCTCTTCTCCTCCATCAGGCATGAAGTCATGTGGCCATGGAGGCGGAGAGAGAGATGTGAGGACTTCATGTCCAGCAAGACTGGATCTTGCTCTCTGTATCCCCAGGTATGAACTTAATCAGTCAAGAAATGGCCAGGTCTTTGAAGATCACCACAGGAGCAGATCTGAAGAACATGTAATTTAGAGCAATGGCGTTTATAAGAAAAGAGGGAAAATAATCACATATACAAAATTTGGTATGATAGTATGGACATTAACATTTAGAATACAGATAGGAAGGGACCCGATCACAAGAAAGCCTCTGTATCTTGAGCCTAATTTACTTCAAGGTAGTCCTGTCTCTGACCAAGACCAAGACCTGTTTAGAGGCAGGTATGTGATGGTTGAAAATCTTTGCTTTCCAGATATTCAGCCTGGATTGAATCCTAGCTTGACCATTTCTAAGTGTGTGATGTCAGCTAATGACTTGAATTTCAAGAACATATGTTCATATACCTTCTCTTTTTCTAAATCTTCAAATATAACGGGTTCATAAAAGTTTCTGTCAACACGACTAATACCTTGAAGAGTTGATAGGACATGGCATAGATCAATCAAGAGCATTGCCACATGATGCTGTCTTTTTTTTTCTTTTTTTTTATTAGTTGAATATGGAGTTACAATTGAGGGGGAATCATTATCAATCAAGAACAAATGTATATTTACATAGTTAGCCAAGACTGATGCCATGTCATGGATGCCCACCTTGGGTTCCCCATGATTCTGTTTCCCCCAAAAGAACTCCTGTGTTAAATGGACTTCTTGTGGAGGTCAGAGATCTCCTTCTGAGTTGATTCCCCCATACTTCCTCCCTCCAGTTTCCTAGATATCCTTCCTAAACCCTTCCTCCCTCTCTGCACCCCTCTCTACGTCTCCAAGTATCCTAGGCAAAGATCCCTGTGTTTGTGTAAAAATTCATACATTTTGAGGTTATTATTAGCTTCCATCTAACATGCTGCTTCCAGTTGTATTCTAGCTTCCACAAATGAGAGAAAACATTTGGCCCTTGAGTCTCTGAGATTGGGATACTTCACTTAGCATAATTTTTCCGTTTTCATCCATTTGGCTGCAAAAGCCATAATATCGTTTTCTCTAATGGCCAAGTAGTATTCTATTGTATATATGTACCAAAATTTTTGAATCCACTTGTTTAATGAGGGGCTGATGCTGTCTCTTTGACCATCAACTTTGGCATTTCTTTCCTTTGAGACTCCCTTCTGTATTCATTTGACACCTACCTAAAAGCCCAAGCACTTGGCATTTGGGATTTGACTCTGTGTCTTCACCACTGCACATCCTAAACAATAAAACTGGGGCTCTAGTTTTCTGCTGAACTAAAGCTTGGTTCCTGACCTCTTCTAATTGGGGACAAGATATTATGGCATTCATATGCTTTTTACCAGGAGCATTATTCTGCTTGTATGCTAGCAAGCTCCCTACCCCCATTTTCTTGGGCATAGGCTAATAAAAGTAGAAAAGAACAATATAATGAAAAAATGTTCAGAATATATTTTTAAGTAAACAGAGAGTCGGTATTCCTGTAATTATGGTTAATAAGATTATTCTTACAGGGTTTTGTAAAAGTTGGATACTATAAATATGTAAATTTTGCTTCTTACAGAGAATATAATTATTAGTCTATCATAGATGATGTAATTATTATGGTATCTCTGCTACCAAATAGTATTGTGATTTCTAACAATTCAATTAACCTTCCTGGGTCTCAGTTGACTTATAAAATGAGGGGGTTGACTCTTGCTAGTTCCAAAAATTATATATTACTGTGAATATCTGGGATACAAATGTATTATTCTTACCTAAATTTGGAATATGTCCAATTTAGATATTTATTGTTGAAGCTAGGGTGTGTGGGAGAAGGAGCTACAACACAGCTTTCACAAGTTGTGAAATTTACATTTTCACCTGTACTGTCAAGATACTCTCACTATGGCAGCTATTCAAGGACTCTTATTTAACTTTTCAAAATCCCTTCTCCAGGAAAGCCATATTAAGACAATTCCCATTGTTTCTAAAGATCCATTTAAGAGTGGGGTTTTTATCCCAGGATGTTGAACCTGCCAGGTAAGAAGAAATAAAGACCAGACCTGCTCTCCCCTTGTGGTAGGCAGAAAGGCGGATCTTGCTTAATGAAGAATGAAATTTTAGCTTGGGCACAGGCTAAAGCTTTTTGATGGGAAGTCCTGGCTGTTGTTTCAGGTAAGGCAGATCTGAAAAGAGGTTAAGAATCCATGTGCTGGCAGGTGTCTGGGAGTAACTTTGCAGAGATCACAGCAGGCAGGTATAGTGTGGAAACTGATGCCAGGATCCATTAAAGAGGCTGGAGTCATGGACTATGTAGACTTCTTATTTTAATTCTTTGGTAACTTCCCGGTAACCCAAAGACTGCCATGGTGCAGTGTGACAGGTCCTTAAGTCTCCTTCCACTGCCATTTCTTCCACCCCAGGGGGCATACCCTGCTCCACCTATACTAGCCTGCCTGTGTTCCTTAGAAATGGGAAGCACACCTCTAGCCAAACACTACAGTACAGAGTAGTTCTTTTGCCTAGAATTCTTGAGTCCCAGATTCTTTTTTTTTTTTTTTCCCACCTTTATTAGAAGTATATTGCGATACAGGATACAGATGAGGGGGAAACATTGTCAAAACTGTAGCAATCAATGTGTATAAACTTTAATAACCAGGGGTAATGCTAACGCATAGATAAGCTACTGTGGGTTTCATCTATTGCCGTTTCCCCCATAAGAACTCATGTGTTAAATGGGTATCTAGTGTAGGAATAACATCGGCTTCTGGCATGGTTCCCCCATCTTCCCCATCACCCGACTCCTATGAGTTCTTCATATACCCTCCCCCCTCCCCATCCCCTTCCCTACACCTCCAAGTTACCTAGGGAGCTTTCGCCCCTGTTGCACTGAAAGTCATTCAATTTGAGGCTTTGTTAGGTCACCCGTCTGTCCTACTGCTTCAACATTGAGTCCCAGATTCTACTAGTTTTCACACATTCATTACTTTCACATATCTGCAGATATTTCAGCCCTTAAAAAAAGGCTTTTCCTGACCACTCTAATAGAACCCTGTTTCTGTCCCCTTAAAATATTTTGTGTTTGCATTTATCAAATATTTGATTGTGTGTCACTATATATTCATTTATCTTTTTGTCTTGCTTACTCAGGGGAACATAAATTTCATAAGGACTAGAACTTTGCTACTATGCATACAACCACATGTGGAACATAGGAGAGATACATGTATTTAGTAAATAATGAATAAATGAATTCTACCACAACTATTCTGTCTCTTGTACATTGTTATCACTTATAGTTAGTATCTGAAAAGTTAGCATATGAGCTTGAAAAAATAGAGGTTTTGTCTGTTTTTCTTGCAGCTGCATCCCCACTGTCAAGAACAGTGGCTGGCACCTTGGACTTGCTCAATAAACTATATTAAATTTTTTTTATTTTTTATCATGAAATTGTTCCTGTACTTTACTTTCAAAAAAGAAAATAGATGATCATTCTTTGATTAGAGTAACAAGTAACCAAAGGAACTAGCTTTAACCTAATCTAATCAATCGAAGACACTTTTCCCTGAGCAACCCTCCTGTAGAAAGCCTAAAATGCCACATGACCTCAGCAGCGTTTTGTTCTGAATGACTGCATCCTACAAGCACAGCTTTCACCTGCTTAGCAAGCAAGGTATTCAGTTTTTTTGTTTCAGACATTGAGTGGCTTCTTCTCTTTATATGGAAAGATGACGGTACCTGGATACAATAGCAAAACACACAAATAATTCATTATAATTGTAGGCAGAGTTCTAAGCATGTACAAATACTAACTCATATCAACCCACACAAGAAGCAGAAAGGGAGGTACTATTACAATTCCATTTTAAAAGATAAGAAAACTGATGTATGGAAGGTTGCAGGTGTTACCCTAGGCTCTAATGCAAACATTAGGGACTCAACTGTTATTAAATCAATTAGTTTGGTTTCAGAGTCTGTGTTCTGAGCAGCTACACTCCACGACCTCCCTATAAAAACAGAAATACACAATGGGTATAAATTCAGCAGTGAGATTTATCTTGGTGATGAGTTTTCTAACCTATTCAAATACTTTTCAAAGACGTGCTCCCAGCAGCCTGAACCATGGGGGTGAACTGGGAAGAGAATGGTAGAGGTGGGATTCTGTGAGAAGGTGGCATTGAAGTACGCAGTGAGCGAGGTGAGGGGTTGGGGTTCACTAATTGTTCATAGTGTACAATTTGGACAACTGATCATGGGATTGATATATATTGGAACTGAACCTTGGCCTTGCAGAAATTCATCCACTGGGTTGCTGAACAGATTAACAGCTGGTGACAGCTCTTATTACAAATCTTCTGCAGACAAGTCACAGAGGTGGAAAACATTTTGATTTATGGCTATGTACATCACCCCAAAAGTTCTTCATAGTTGTGCTCATATCTAATGACAAATATATGGTAGAAAACAGGTTCCTATCATCTAAGCAATAGAATCTTTGGACTTTGTGATTGGTCTACTAGCAGAAAGACAGGACAGCTGCTACTTGTAGTAAGTATTTTATGGAACATAGGTTATGTTTGAAGTTTTCCTCAGAGTATCCTTCATTATATTTTTCTTTGCAAAAAACAATTTTGACAAAAACAAGTCATTTGGTAGGTTTTTCATGTCTGTTGGTCTCGGTTTCTTCATCTATGAAATGATCCATTTGGATGGATGGGAGAATTTCTGAAGGATATTCCATTCTGTGGAGCTTTGAGAAATCAGAACTTCTATCATGTGAATTATGGATGTATCTTCCCTTAGTTTCTCCTCTTCCTCAATTTTGGCCTATTATATCTCTACTTACCAATACCTCCCTCTGTATAGAACTACAAACAAAAATTCAAATTGAAAAAATGTTTAAAATGTACGTATAGGCACATTCTGTAGGAAAAGGTTACATTACATATGACTTTCATATATTTTTGAACTTTCTCCTTTTTTGGAAACTTCTGTAGCTATAATGAATATCATTTGGATCAGTGCTACTATTAAAAACATTGAAACTCATCTAGATTACTTTGCTTAATCAGGTTATTACTCTACTAAACCTCTAGTTTATCCATCTGCAAAACAGAAACAACATGTGTGATCTGAATGCTTGTGTGGCAATTCCATGTAATGTAACCTGGGACCCCACTTTCCCCCTGCTGTTTGTGCAGTTGTGGTGGTGGTGGGGTGGTTCAACTACAATTAAGTTTTCATCCCTCCCTTCCACTCTGTTCAGGATAACTTAATCCAATTCCATCTGTTCTTCCTTTGTACTTGCTGATAAAGGGAAGAATATGTTGTTTTCTGTTGATGACCATCCAGACCAAGCCTTAAAATCCAAATGAGGCTGTGTCATGCTCTAAATCAATTCTGTATGCACTTACTTCAAAACTCCACTATCATTCCAATCATCTTATCACATTTTCCTATGCTTCAATCAACCTACTCCATACATCTCACACCTTTCCATAACTAAATCATCCTCCTGGATTCAAGCCTCATTTTTTCACAATAGAGCCTTAGGTTGAATTTCTACTTTTCTCCAAAATCCCTATCCCTTCTCTGTACCCCTGCCATTGCTCCTATCACCAAAGAGAAATCACATAAACCCCAGGCTTAGTGTGAAAATGGATATTTATGTCTACTTTCTTCTCCATTTTTACCTTAGAGCTTAACAGAATTTTGTGTAATTTATACCATATGGGCTTTATAATATTTTTTATGCTGTATCAGAATGGTATAGTATAAGGGAGAGTGTTTCATAAATAGATTGTATTCAAGAATGTCTTATAGTAGGCTATTGAGAGATCTGAAATAATACTTCCCCACTTTCACCTAATTACTGGCAATTGTCATTATGTTGTAATCTCTAGGAAAATAAAGTTATAAAATAGTATGGGGAGGCTTTTGTCCTGAGTTTGAATTTCAGTTTTATGATGTACTGGGCTGAGTAGCCTTGGATGAGCTTACAGAGTCTCTAAGGGTCTAAGTTTTCTCAAACCTAAAATGGGACGAACTACTACAGAAGACCATAGTAAAGATCAAATATGCAATATTATACCATGTCATTAACATCCAACTATATTAACATGTCTTTACTATACTATACAATATTATAATACTTTCCTGGTGTATATGAAATCCTCAACAAAGTAAAATATTAATACTATTGCATTTTATGGACAAAAAAGAAAAGGATTATGGAGTTCAAATAGTATTCTAAATTCACATGATTAATAAGAACTGAAGCTGTGACCAGAACCCAAGCAAAACAACTTCAGATCCTCTTGGGATGATCTCTGAGGACACTAAATCCTCTTTTTCCAATTGTCCAGTTAAAGCACAAATTTTGTTGAAATACAAGAAATATTTAAGAAACATTTATTCTAAGATACCCTCTAAAAGGTCGAAAGGTGAAAAAGTATTAATTCCATTACTACATGGGACAAAAGATAGTATATTTTCAGTATCTAATGTCTCTATATATTACTTTTACCTTTCTTAAACATCACAGTTTAGAAAGACTTTTATAATACTCCAAATACATACCAACTCTGATATCTCTCATTGCATTTAGGGAAGCAGGATGTTAAGAGAATTAAACAAATACTCTGTTTTATGAATTTCAACAGAGTTAATTCATATGGAAATAGCACTCCCACCCCAGTCAACCCCAGCTTCTTAATCCCTAGGGAGCATCATGGTCTACACACATAGGCACTGTTGCTTTCCAGGTGGTCCAAATTATTGACAGATCAAGAACCCCCACCCTTTTGTCAGTAGCACAGGAGACCTAAAAATTGGGTTCTAAAACTCTATCTTTTGGGGGCTGGAACAGTGGTAGCTCAGCATTTGCAGCACTTGCAAGGACCTTGGTTCAAATCCAAGTACCACATACACAGGTAAGTGTCAGAAAAACAAAGGCCAGATGAAAAAATAAATAAAGTTGATTCTCTCTTTAAAAAAATCCATCTTTTTGCAGGTTACTAATACCTTGTTTAGATCTCTTAATGAAGCTTATATTACAGTATTACAGATACATGCTAAATAAAGTCATCTGAATAAATTCAAAATAAGTTCTTATGTTTATTCTAAAAGGGTATAGGCTATCAGTGTACTTTTTTTGTGTTTTTATAGAAGACAATTTTTAATAAAAGTGACGTTTTTCAAGTCATTCATTAAAGTATTTTTTCAAAATATGGTTTTTAACTTAGGTTGATAGAAGGATGGTTCTTTTTTCATACAGTAACTACTTCAACAAATTTAATACTATTTGGATGAAAAGTAGGCATTTCCACAGTCCAGTGTCGCATATAGAGAAGATGAAACAGCTGCACCATTAAATTTTTAATACAATTCCTCCCTGGAACATATTAACAGAAAACTACTTTCATCTTTACTGGGAAAGAGGCAATTTGTTGTTTTGAGGTTTAACGTAGATTCAACTGTCATAGTTCTGGAACTTCCCAAACTCCTCACTAAGTAGAGAGAGACCGTGAATTCAAAATACTGAACACTGACATTAAGCATCATCCTTAAAACTTTGCTCAATTTAACACTATCCTTTGGGTACACACTGGTCTGATATTGAGTATTTTTCTTAAAAAGGAAACTATTTGAAGTTTAACTAAATTACCAAAAATTAAAGTTTCTAGATGATAATATGTGCTTAATTGTTACTGGAACTCCGTAGAAGTTTTGAGAAACTAAATCACAAGGATGCTTGAAATAGAAACCCTAAATGTCAATTTCTAGAGCTAAAGGAAAGGACATTTTTCTGTTCTTTTAAAACACAGTAGCTATTTCCCTGAGGTATGATGAAGTAATCCACTATCAAAGGAGAGAATTAGTCTAGCAATTGCATTGCATATGTATTCCAAAGTAGGCCATTGATACCTATTTCATGAGAAAGGATATATGTTACATAAATTATCAAACTTTAATTACCCAGTAGACTCACAGAATTTATGAAATGGAAAGTTCTGTGGAGAGTATCAAGTCCAGTTTCTTCAATTTAGACAACTAAAGATGTAAAGGGATTTATCCAAGGATGAAATCAAGAGAGTAACAGAGGAGGTGTAAGAATCTATACCTCATCTATAATTTTTTTTCACGAGTTAAACAATGTCACCTTCTAAGTGTAAATCTTTTAGTTTATAAATATATAGACATGGGTCTATGCATATTGTACACAGATTAGAGGATGACGACTCAGGAAATTCAAGAACCCAATACCAATCTTCTGCAAAGAATGGGAACTCAGCACTCAAAGATAAACAATTGCAAGTATTTCAGATTTTTATATTACCAATTTATTTTGAAGCACTTTTATTCTATACAAATTAAAATAAGTTACTAACTACATTATGTGAATATTGTATTGTCTATGTCCTTCAGAACATAGCATAATACATATTGCTTATATAGTAATACAAAAAGCAAAAAAAACTGCATTCTGAGTGATGTCTATACTGCAAAACAATTGCAAGATCACATAAAAAGTTTTAATTATTTGGGGAAAACATTCAAAATCATCCTCATTAGTTTTTAACCGAGGTTTGTCTATCTAATACTCAAATTCTTCCATAGGATACTTGAACAGACAGAAATAAGACAGTGAAGAAGTCATTCTCTCTCCAACTCAGACAGTAAAATGGTGGGAAAAGAACTCCTATGCAAAAGGAAACCTGAATGAAATGAGCACCACTATTTGTTTTTCTTAATAAAGTTTGAGAAAAATCTATAAAGGTGTTATTTTCAACCTAATTATCATTTATTCTTTTTATTAATTGCAATCAGGCTGCAATCTCCTAGTATGTACATAAACTATGTACAATAAGATACATCCATCTCTTCGTTTGTATTTATTCTCTAAGAGGCTAAGAGTAGAGCCAACTTAAAATCCTGTTTTGAGGGTTTTCTGATTCTCAATTTCACTTTGATATAAGTCATTTGGAGACTATAAAATGGAGAGGTTCTATTGTTTTTGTTTCTGCCAACTTTTACATATTAAAGATAATTCCTTCTTAATGTGGTCATCAACATTTTACCATGTACAAATACTTCCGCAAAAACACTGGAAATCCGATATGGATTTAGGTTGAAGTTTATTAGAGAACACATTATCTCCATAGTACAGTGTTGGTCTGGAAAAATGCTAATGTTATAAAATATAAAATACAGGAAAGAAACTGTTCATACAAACCACTACAGCTTTTAATATAAATAAGTACAAGGAATAATAAATACTTTCATAAAGATTAGTAGCCCTTGGAGGAAGGAAACGCAAGTTCCTATTTGGGAGAGTAAATGTTTGTGCTCCTGAAGAATAATAAAACCAATACCAGAGTAGGTGTCATAACAAAATCCAAAGTAAATTCCCTCAGCAGAAGAGCACAAAGGATGACCACACATTCTCCATGAACTAAGACACAAGTCCTTCAAAAGAGCTAGGGATTCTGCAGCTGTTTCATGCAGCTGACAATTTCAGAGAATAAAACCCAGTGCATGTAAATGGAATGTCCCAATCACATCCTCCAGGTAAGTTAACACACACTAAGAAACAAAGAATGCAAACCAAGCTACTGGTTTCCAGAAGATGTGTAAGGCAGAGTCAAAAGAACAGTGACCATTTCCATAATTTAGAATTTATCCTGTTCTTAGAACTACAAAGCAAATGTTCCCCTCTGAGAGGGCTGCAAGATACATTCTGCAAACTTCCTGTAAAATTACTTTAGCAAACTCTGCTTTCCACCATTACCCTCCCCCTCCTTCCAAGGAGTTACAAATGTAGGTTTCTGGTAACCTACATCAGAGTGACACACTTTAATTTGATGTTTGCTATTTGTAAAACGCAATCTTATTTATGTCACTTTTATGGCAGCCATTCTCTACAGGGCTGTATCAGTTGCAGATGTAAATAAATTGACAATGTGCTTTTTTCAAGTTTAAATTTGGAAGCAAAGAGGAATATCAAAACATAAAACATAACTACGTCAAACATCATCGGGAGATGCTTTTAAAAATTACACTGCCAACTTTACGGAAACGAGTAGCTGGATGCAAACATACTCTCAAATGTGTTCTGAGAAGTAAGAAAACAATTCTAAATTTACTCAGAAACATTCAACTCAGGAAAAAATGCAGGCAAGTACACACATTATTAAAGACAGATATGACAATTAAGATTAGGAGAATGAGGCTCTAATTAACATAAACAGCATAAAATTGAAAAGCAATTGGCCACTTGGCATCTATGTTAACGTCTGTCATAAGAGTTGAAGGTTCTTTTCCCCTTAGACTCTCTATTAGATTAGAAAATAGGTAATATTATAAACAACTCTAGAGACAACCTTACAAAAATCTTGTCATTAACCTCCAATCTTCAACCATAAGAAACTGTAAATGTAAACCATTTCCATTTGATGAATGCATTTGCATAGAAGAAACAAGTCCACCTAGCAACATACTCAAAATCTGCTGATATAATAAAATGGGGGGTGTTAGAAACCAAAATCTAACATTAATATGAACTAAATGATCTCAAAACAAGCAGATATATCCATTATAAACTATTAATTTCCTTAAGTATTGGTTCTCACATTTTGATTCAAAGTGCTTCTCATAGTTTTAAGGATCTTTTGTTGTGAAAATGTTACTGCAACTTGAAAAAAAAAAGTTTATTTTATTAATCTTTCCTACGCTGACAAACCTGCCTCTATTCCTGACCACCCACCCCAGAGACACATATCTCTGATCTCATTTTCAGGTGCCTCTTAACATTCACCTAAAGAAATTTTTTTTACTGCAAAACAGATTTTAGAAGTCACTAAAAAGCACTCCCTTACCTTCTAAACCTGCTTCAATCAGCCCAAACTGTTCCAATAATTTAACAAAAAGCACAATGACGATCAGAACTGCTATCATTTCAAGCCCTTCCAAGTTCATGGTCAGCTAGGTCATGGTCCGACCACAGCCACTGAGAAGTGCTCCTCTGCCTGGCTTTCTTTGTAAAGCCATTAAACTACATTAAGAAGGCTACTGCCGGAGACGGGGAGGAGGAGAGCACACGAGAGAGAGGGGGGGGAGAGAGAGAGAGAGAGAGAGAGAGAGAGAGAGAGAGAGAAAGGGAGGAGAGAAAGGAGGGAGATGGAGATGGGGAGGCTGAGGGAAAGGGCGTGAGTGAGAGAAAACGCGTTCATCCTTCTGCTGGAGCAGAGGCCAGAAGTGGCAGCCGATAAAGTCGTGCCTGTCACAATTATCAGCTTCCTCGTTATCACTCTTACACAGAGAGACAGCCACGCATGGAGTAACGTGCAGATCGCCGAGAACCGGGAGGTCACTGGAACGTCCCCGAGGAAACGCTCAGCGCGGCAGAGCTGCCTGGGCTGCCCGGGACTCCTTGCTGCTGCTCTGCCGCTACTGCCTCCGCTGCTGGCCGGTTGCCTAGGCAACAGCGAAACTGACGGAGCGCTGGACTCGCGCTGCAGACCCGCCGGCATCCGACTTGCAAAACCAGGACACCCGAAAACACCCCTGGCCGGGCCTGTGCGCACCACGCTGTTGCAGAAACAGTGTTTATAAGTCAAGGGAATCCAAGTGTGTATCTTACCCCAACCAGCTGAGCGGGAGACAAAGGGGGATTGAGGGAATCCTTCAATGTTGACTTTTTTTAGAGAGTTGCCTCACCCTAGGGCTCAAGACCAGGTCTTTGCAACTGAATACTTGAGTTTGCATACTGACTTGCACCAACTCAAAGCATGATTGTGATAAACTCTCCTGTTCCTAATTTTGTATCATAGTCCCAAGATGTGAAACACCTACAAAAACTTATAGTGTATAACACCTAATTAAAGAATATTATTATATTATGTTAAAACATTAATATTAATATAATATATATATATATATATATAAGATCCAGATTATGATCTTCAACCTATTTCTTTGCACCTGTGTCAGTGTCATTAAAATATCCATAGAATTGAAAACTTGGGACTTAACATGTTAATATTTGCATAGTATTTTAGAGTTTAGCAGCTACTTTCTTATGTATTTACTCATTACTATTAGTAATAAGCATAATTTTGGAGCCAGAATAACTTGAGTAGGGGAAAATAAAGCAAGACTTGTTTAAAGTTTCTGTTTCTTTCTTGTACTTTTATTACCTTGTTTTCCTTCTGTACTCCCCAAAGAGGTAGATCAAACCCACAATAAAATATTGGACTGAAAAGCAAAACACAAATCTAGAAAGCAACCAGGAGCCAATTCAAGGCTCCAAGATCACAGGTGAGTACACTGAGGACCAAAGAGAGCAAGAGACCAGGCAGAGACAAGCTCCTGTCACCTGCAGTTAACTGGCTTTGCAGTAGAATGATTCAGAAAACTCTAGAGCCAGAGTGCCTGGACTCAACCTCTTATTGCCTATGCGACCTTGGCAAGTTATTTCATATCTCTGTGACTTAGCATCTTCCTCTGTAAAAAGATATATGATAATAGCACCAAGTTCATCAGACTGCTGAGAGAATTAATAAATGCCACTCTTAGAAAACAGCAAATTGCTCAAACAGTACCAGCTCTTGCCTTTATCATAACTATTTCCATGCTCCTATTCAACCTTTGCAGAGTTGCCAAAGAAATTACTCTGGAATTCAACCTTCAAATTATTCTCTAAATCAAAAACCTTCCATGGCTCCCTATGGACCCACTGAATGAGGTCCAAGCTCCTTTGCAAACATCCTGGTCTCCCAGTGATCAGAGCAACTTAAGGATGGCACTTCACTGTCCCACCTCTGTCCATACACTCTACTGGACACCTCTGCTTTCTGGCCATCTCCATCCCTGGGGATTTTTCAGTCATTCTATTCAGAGAAAACCATTCCACATTTCTAACTATCAAGTTCCTAAAACTCTCATGAAAATTCCCCAAGCAGTGTTGGATGAAATTTCTCCCTTTTTGTATTTTGATGGTAACTTTATATTATAACTGCCTGGGTATACACTCTCTCCACTAAAAGGTGATACCTGGAAGACAGAAATCATGCTTTTCTTGCTTACCTTCACACCCCAAAATGCCTCTATGGGGGCCTCTTTGTAATTTATTGATTTGTATTGCATAGGATTTGTCACCATGGATCAGGCAATTGCCAGATGCCAGATGCTTTACAAACATTGCTTGCCCCCAGCCTCTCTGGAAGTAGATATGAATAGACAAGACTTACAGAGGAAACACCATGCCTCAGAGCAGTTCATAGTGCTGCTGAATGGTCAGACCAAGATTCAGCTCTGATTTGTTTAATGCAAAACCCATTATTTCTTCCCATTATTCCACAGAGCTTTAAATAAATCAAAAGTCCAAACAATGGCATAAGTACTTATTAGCATAGGATGAATGTCACATTCAAAATGACCCTTCTAGACTGTTTTGTGACTTTCTAATTAATCCATTAACCCCAGTAACATTGGAACATGAAATGTTTCCAAACTAGTAGTTAATTGAATCCATGGTTCTTTCTGCTCATCCACATTATTATTGTTAAACTGCATCACCTATGATCACCAAAGGAGATGTTTTTCTGTTTTCTACCACAAGGAACACTGTAGAGCCATTTAGCATGTCTCAGAATCAACTGTCAATGGTCAGATCCTACGTGTTCACCTGCAGAGTTGATGTCCTTGGGTTGAGGAATGTGTATATGCAGGGAGCTAGTGAAAAGATCCAGAGGGAGAGTCTAGCCACTCCATTTGGATGTCATCACTGTTGGGTCCCCTTTGCCCTTGCTGTTTCCTGCATTGGGATGCTTATCACCAGATCTCCCTATTAATAAGTGATATTATTCAGATCTTGACTTCAAAATCCCCACCACAGAAGGGCCTTGCTAACCACACTACATACAACAGCAGCCCTTCTCCTGAGCCTAGGAACTAGTTGTTGAATGAAGAATCTAATACTCCCTAAAAATAAAACTCTGCTCTCTCGAACTGATCCAGCAGAACCCGATTCTCTTTATCAAGAGGGCCAAGGATGCCTATGGAGCCTGTAGGCTTTCTGCACATGCTACCTGGAGGTGCCACACCAAGGCAGGAAGCAAGCTGCGAGAGAATTCCTTTGCCTTCTCCTCAGGACGGACCAGAAGTACCACACACTGGATTGCGGTGACTGCGCTCTATCCTCAGCGGTGAATGTGAATACGATTTGTGGTTCCTGCCAACCAGAACGAGGAAAGCTATGCAAAGAAGACATCCTGGAAGGTCTCCTTGTCTAAAGCATCTTAGAAACATTGCTGTGGAAGGTGAGAAGGATCTTGGTCAGCACCCATCCTCACCGCCACCCCCCTTCATTTTCATCTGAAGAACACTGCAGTGTGAATAGTTAATGGGATATAGCTATACACATGCAACTTGACTGAGTCACAGCTTAAATTAAAACTAGCACTTTAACCCAACGCCCTTTTTCCTATAGAATCTTGCACTCCCTTTTATAAGAGAAACACTATCATTTCAACAGAAAGAAGAGATCTGAGAACTGACTCCAGATCAGACTTCATTTGACTTAGGTTAGATCTCTAACCCTCAGCTTACTAGACCAGCCAATTCATCTCCTTTAGGGGCTATTGTAAGGATAGTTACGATATTATTTGCAAGTGATACTTAAATTCCATGGGTACAATTTGCCAAGCAGTGGGCTAAGCACAGGGACTTTCCCATTCTTGTAATACTCTTTGAGGCTAAGAACGACTTTAATTTTCATATTACAAGTGAAAACACAGAGGGTTGGGAAAAGTTAGTGAATAATTCCAGGTCCAAAATTCAGAAGCCAGTAGAGCTGACAGGTACATGCTGTTTTGACATTTCTCATTACGTACTTAGAAATGGCCAGATATACATAAAGCACTAAGTAAAATGAACACCAGGATAAGAAGCCAGCACTTTATTGTGATGTTTTTAAAGAAGATGATTATTTCTGAACAGATGAGATCTGAGACATAACAAATTTCTATGACCCTGCCTTGGGGATGAGTAGGGAGGATAAGGTATTAGTACGAGGAATTGGTGAGAGAAAATGCATGCTGTTATGACAGTTTAAAAATATTGCATGTGATGTACGTTTAAGAGAGTAATAGGGGGTTGGAGGCAGATCCAGGCTTTCCTGTTTAAAGCAGTTCCCACAGAAAAACTTTGGTCCTTCTGTTTAAGCTCCACAAACACAAGAAGGTTCTCCTTTGCCTGTCCCCAGAAAAAATGAACACACTTAATTAGAGATACTCTTACATTTGCACTTCAGAGCATGTCCCCAAAGTGCAGTTTATTCTAAATCACCAGTTACTGGCAGTAATAAACCTATTTCTTCTTCATTAAAAAAAAAAAAAAGCTTCTGGAAGGAAACAGCACTTCCTTCCAAAATGAGAGACAGAATTGTCCTTTGATGAACTGAGGGAGGGAACACAAGACATTCTGGTTAGTTGTGTCTTTCTGACTCCAGGTTGGAGATGGTAATGAAAAGTGCAGGAAACAGGAGACAAGTTCTCTCTATATTCTTGTTTCAGAATATCTTTGCCTGAGCAAAAAGTGAGTGTCAAGTGGATTGCTTCCCATTGTTCACTGCTTATTCCCTTGTAAATTGTGTGGTTCAAGTATTACATAAAATGGTATGGGTCATACAGATCCTATCCCCTGTCTTTGTACAGCTTAGAACCTATTAAAACAAAAAGTGAACGATACTAGGTGGTGTCTGTCGCATAATCACCGTTTGGCAGATTAGCATCTAAGCACTTTCCAGAGGTTTTCTCTGTGCAACCTCCCCCTATGAGGTAAACACCTTTAAGCTTCCATTTTATAGGGGGAAACTGAGGAAGAGAGTGCTTACAGATTGCACCAGGAAACTTCCAACCCAAGATTAGACCACATTTTAGATGTGATTGTAAATCCTTGCAACCAAAAGAGCATTTGGGAAAAGCCTTTGAAAAAGGAAGCGCAGAAAGGACAAGGGAGTAAAGAGAGCCCGCTGGCTTTAAAGGCAGCGAAAGGTAGGGCAATGGAACTAAGATCAGCTTTACAGAGACTGCATTGCCCAGGGGCCATATGGCTATCAGAAGGGGTGTGTGGTCTGTGTCTGAGTGTGTTTGTGTTTAACAAGGGCAACACTTGGAAGAAAACTAGTCCTGCCAGAGAACTGACTGGGAACCTGAAAAACAGTTGCAGAAAGTCAAACTCCTTGCCCAGGTGCTCCCTCAGAAGTGTCATCCCCTTGCCCGTCAGGCCATCGCTCATAGTGACACAAGAACCAAGCATCAGTGTCCTGAACGTAGAACCCTCTCCTACTTTAGCAGTTACTTGATCCAAGAGAATCCTAACTACATTTCCTGATTGAAAAAAATAGGAAGCGTATTTGGATCTTTGAAAATGAACTAGACTGAAACCAGCACAGGACATCAAATGAGAATTGTATTTCAACAATATTGTGAAGAGATAGTAATCTACATGTATAGAAGAGACAGTATAATGCAGAGATAAAAAGGATGTTTGGATTCAAGTGTCTGCTTGGCTACTTTTAAAGCTTTGAGTCTTTGAGCAAGTTGCTGAGATGATTCAAGGGAAGCACTTGGAAGAGAGACTGTCACATTGTAAATGCTCAATAAACAGTAGCTGTATTATTGTTACTGTTTATTAAACCCTTGCTATATATTGTATACTATTCTAATTGTGTTATATGCATTATTTCTGTAAAACTGTACAACTCAATGATACAAATGCTATCATCACTTGCAGCTACTAGGTGGATACAAAGGAAGGCACCTTCAACCCAGTAGGAATTCCAAAGAAAGCACATTGCTCAAACTGCCTCATGAGTTTTACCACCCTCTTCACCAAAGTATTATAGGAAATTTATACAGGAAGATTTTTAAATTATTCTTCTTAATAAAAAGGGAAATCTAGGTATCCTTGATGCAACTGAAAAAACAAGTAAATAGCATTGAAAGATATTTCCTGGGCACTAGTATTTGAGAAATTTTAGTCACCTTCCATTCTAGAATATTTCATAGGAACAGATACCACAAGATATCAGCATGGTATCAGACTACAGACTCAAGTTCGGTGGGGTTTTCAAAATGTCCCATGGACACTAAGGAAACCAACCTTTAAGGACATATCCTAGGGCTCCAGCAGTCAGTCTCACCCAAGCAAGTGCTCCACCTTCCATGGTGAGATAATATCCTCAATGAGGCAGAGGAGGAAACAGCACCACACCCAGACATCAGCAGGCCACCTTGCCCTAAGGATGAACAGCCCATGCAAGTTGCAGGGCCGGGAAGGTGGCTAAATGCAGGAACAATAGGCAGTGACTCAGGAGATGGAGATGGACTTCAGTGCCTCCTTATGGGACTGAATATAAATGGGAGGAAAGAAAATTGAAGAAAGTGTCTGGCACTGACAAGAGGGAAGAAAGAATAACCTGCTCTCTCTATATGTTCTCTGATAGCAAGCAAGCTTTACTGTGCATTAGAATTACCTATGGATCTTTCCAAAACTCCTTAGAGCTTTGCTTTGGTAGCTCCGAGGTAGAGTCCAGGAATTTCTATTTTTATAAAACATTCAAATACATTCTACTACCGGACCACACCCTGAGAAATGCTGCATTAATCTGCCAAAATACCATTAACCATGTAAATGGCACAGCCTCCAGGGAGGTCTCTCCCCTTTGAAAAACTCATAAAAGTTACGCACTGTACAACTTGATATGGTTAAGAGAGGTTGAGCCGAGGGCAGACTTATGGTTTCTCAAACTCCTCCCACGAGTTTTTTCTTCTCATATAAGTAAGCTGTTTTTACATTGTTGGGGAAGGGAGGTGAGTTTCCATTCCACATTTTGCAGTATTTTTAGATGTTTCGTTTCCTGCACTCACCACCATTTTCTTCACCATGAGCTTCGGATGCAAGCTTAAAGCAGATAGAAGGTTGTGAACCATTCTGTTCTGCTGTGCTTTGCTGCCTATCCCTTCCATCTTGGGTCTGTCCCTGGAGCACCTTTCTTTCAGCTTCAAATGTAATCATTTAAGTGAGGGACAACGCTGATGTGCAGTCACCTTAATAAGCAAGGAAAGCGAAATAAATTGCAACTGATGGATACAAATGTTTGGAAGCATGAAGCTGATTTAGATAAAGTAGATATTTCAGTGTGAGATTGAATAAAAACCCAAACAGCAGCCACATGGAGTCCTTCCCCATTCCTCCACTAGGAGTAACCTTTATCTAAATCAATATATAAAAGTAACAAAAGACACAAAGTTGTCTGATGCATAATTCATTTATTATGAACTCATGTAAGACTCAAATAATTGAAAGAGGATTATTTATGGGATTATTAAACCCAGGGGCAATTTCTACAGAATTTAGCCTTGCTTAATGGAAATTTTAGTTATATATAGAGTCAGATTTCATTTCAAATATTGTTCCTTCCAACAAATTATTCCTCATTATAGCTGGCATGCTGCATTTCTTCACAGTAATAGATTATAAAATTTTTGTTTATTCTTTTATTGCACACAAGATAAACAAAATATAAAAAGTAATACATTACAATCCCCTTGTGAATTATTCATGCTACTTATATGTTGTTGTGTAATTACTAACAACTCTAACTTAATCACTTGTTAATAACCTTGATTTTCAAAAAGAATATTTCAAATACAATAACTGTGATAATTATGTCCTACTATAATCAAATTTTGAAAAATAATAATGTATACATTTATTTGAAAAATACACACAAGTCATGCCATTAGCAGGGCTATGCTTAAATTAAAAACTGTCATTAATGTAGTGGAAATGAAACTCACTGAATGACACAAACCAGCCTCAAGGAGGTAAAGGTGAATTTCTATGGAAAAGTGAGTGTATGCTATGTTAAATTTATTACAACTGGAGCCATAAACAGACAAAAACTCTATTAGAGGGTCACAAAACAAACCAACGAAGCATGCTTTGCTGGTCTGATAACAGAGGATGGCAACTCTCTGAATTATGGGACAGTCAGCCACTGCTTAACAATGGAGATGTGTCCTGAGAAAAGTGTCACAGGGGGATTTTGTCATTGTGTGAACATTAGAGATGCACTAACACAAATCTCGATATTACAGGCCAATCAGGGGATGTGGCTTGAACGTGCTCTCTTGATGTCATCAAGGATGTTGCAAACAGAGGCACAAGATTAATGTTGGCGCACCTTGGCACACTGTTCTCCAGTAAACTACTTTTCTTATAAGTAGGAATACATTTTATTTAATATGATGATTAAAAGGAACATAGTTGCTTATTATCTTATCTGGCATTTGTGTACTACACATAATTGTATGGCTATGCGTTCATATGACTGGCAGTGAACATATCAGCATTGTGTGTTGAGAAGTGGTCTTAAACAGGGCTATGTCAACACAGGGTGAAAAGGTGACCGCCACTGTCTGTGTTCAGCATGAATATTGATATGTGTCATGTGAGTACAATATGCATAATCACTTTTTAGTGTAGCATAATAGTCACAAACTGATTCAGTACAACACAAATTTATTATTGCACAATTTCTGTAGTTGAAGACCCTGAGAGAGGAAAGTTGAATACTCTACTGGCTTAAATCACAGTGGGGCTGGTGCTGCTGCTCTGAGTCTTCTTCTGAGATCACTGTTTTTACAAAGAGTTCATTTCCTGTGGTTGTATGATTTCGGTCCCTGTTTTATTGCCAGCTATTGGTTAAGGACCACTCTCATCTCCTAGCATTTGCTCGTAGTGCCATGTCCACTGCACAACACATCAGGGTTGTTCCTTCAATGATAGTTGGAAAATCTCTTCCATGTTTCCAAATCTCTCTGATCCCTTTTCAGGGGCTATGTGATTTGGTCAGGCTCACCCAGGACCACTGCATTTTTAGTAACTCAAAGTCAACTGATTAGGAACCTTAATTACATGTACAAAACTTCTTCTATCATATATCCCCATAATTATAGCACTGATAAAGCATCACGCTCACAAGTTCTACTCACACTCAGGAACAAGGATTGCATAAATGCTTACACCAGGGGGCCACCCTTAGAATTCTGCCTAGCATCTTATATTTTTGTTCAAATTGCAACCAGTAAACCACTGTAGTTGTTGGAAGCTAAAGTACAATTTTATTATATGTTTTTTCCAAACTAAATCATAAAGGAGGATCAGTGTAGATCCACTGGGCGTTCTGCTGAAGAATGCTCCAGAGCCAACAGAAAGGCACAAAATCCTGCAAGTGGAGATTGTCCACCAACCACTTATGGGAACCAAAGAGAGGAGAGTGACAGGAAAATCCACAGCACTCTGATAGCCCACTCTTCCCTAGACCACACATTGACCAACTGGTTTCATTAATTGAAGTGTATAAAGCAGAAAACTATCTAGAAAAGTGTGAGGAGCAACTTGTTTGGGACTCTAACAATACAACTTCTGGGTTCCATTCGTTTTAGAGAGAATTCTTCCTACATTTCCCCCTGTTTTTTTATGTAATAGCCACTGTGTTCTGGCTCTGGTCTCACAGTGGTCCTGGCTGGTTTTATTATATCCCTTTACTGCCATCACAGTAGACCATACTGTAGCTATCTGAACAAAAATCCAAACCTGATTGTTTATTGGCTAAATAGCTTTGGAGATAGTCCATATTTTATCCTTAGTTATATTACCTGTAGATAGCAGTAACATCTCAGAGTTGTTACAAGTATATTACCTGATCAGTAAATACTGCAGTTAACAAGAGAAGTCAGGAGAGGAAGAAGAAATGAAGTAAATAAGTAATGGCATGTGTGCCAGCAAGATTTAAGCTGGACACACAATCTTCCAACAAACCATCAGTATGTCTAGACTGCCACCATTAAATATCTATTTTTTTTACATTAAGTATTCCAGTTCTCCCCAAACTAATTTAAAATGAAAAAAAAAATCAATTTTGTGCAAAAAAAAGTGAGACCACTGGGAACATGAAGTCTGATGACCTAAAGTATGAAAAGGAAACTGAGTTAAAAGCCACTTTGACAAGAAATATAAAAATGTAACCAACAGAATCACAGTAGAACAGGAAAGTCCAAAGTGATTTTGAGCCAATCTGGAACATTCCCAGAATAAAATACTAATCCATAAAATTGTGTTTTTCCTCCCATTGCCTATTAACTGTTTACAGTACTGAACATTCACAATCACTCCCTTAAAATAATAATTTATTTTCCACTTTCCAGTGATAGATTCAGCCTTCCAAATTATTAAACCAAACTTATGAAAGTTAGCTTATTCCAGAGTTTCATGTGTTCCATTTCTTCAGGAACCAAAACTGCCTGAAGGGGTATTCTCACAGGTGTTATCATTTGTTCTTATGGGCTTCTCCAGACTTTACACATCTCAAGTGGCCATTCACGATATACTGGGAAAGTGGTTCAGAAGTTTTGTGGGATGAAAGTGCTGCACATTAGCAAGAAGACAACCTGGCATCTAGGCTGTGGTATCAAGTATTTCAAATTGCTTTTATAACAACTGGATTTGAGCAAGCTCTTAATTCACATGCCAGCTTCTTCATATTTTTATAATACTTATTGAATATAACAAAGTTGATATATTTTGATAAATGAACAAAGAAATCATTTCGATTAATATGAAAGCATAGAAATATATTTGCCAGTATTAAAAAAAAACACTTTTAATTACTTCTGTATCTCTTTTTAAAAATAAAGTCAGCAATTCATGGAAGAAATCAAATAGCCAACTATGTATTCATATCAACCAGGCTGTTTTTAACAATTAAGATAATTCCAACACCCTAGTAAATAAGCAAGCATTTATTCCTACATAATCCTCCAACAAAGCATCGGCATGCCTAGATGGCCACCATTAAAGATTTAATTGTTTACATTAAAAATTTCAAAAGGTGATGAGATGTGGCTGTGAAAAAACAATGTCAGCGTGTGAATAATTTATCATCAGAGTGTGTATCCAAAAGGGTCTTCTACCTTTCAGAAGCCTTGGTTAGAAGTTATGCAGTGGTTCCAATGACATGCTGGCTTTCTCAAACTTTTGGGAATTTACTCTTAGGAAAGACCTTTAACTATCATTTACAGTTTATCCTTTCCTGTTGCACTAGCCCGCACCAGGCTGCCCTCAGGCTCAAACCTTCTAAACCTCTTACCAGTGAGAGTGGGAAGGGTTGAAATCTTTAGAGCACAGTTCTTATTGTGAAGCCTCTCTGAAGATGGTTGCTGACTACCATGGTGGGTGCCTTCTGCGCCCTCCGGAACTGATGAGCACTTTGTAGCTGCCTGAACCTCACATAGTGACCTCCCTCTCTCACCTCCCCAGAAGTGTCACATCTGGTTAACCAGTAACTTCCCTGCATTCCTGAATCTGGAGAGGGTGGAGAAGGTCCTACCTGCGTACTGTTTCAACCTGTGTGTAACAAGGAGTTCCTGGAGTCTGCCTGAAGCTTCCAAGTGATATCATAGGCAATTTAGCTATTTTCATTGTCTTATGTGAAGGTTTCCAAGGGAAGGAGGTTGGAATCTACGGTTAGAATAAGCCTTTTGTGTTATCATTGAATTTCAATTATGTACTATCCTTGCCTACATTACCTGAGATAATGAGAAGTTCACAGCATCAGTGTGAGTCAAAGCAATCGTAATAATTAATTTCTTGCTATCCAGAGTAGAAATTAGCCTCCACAATTCTATTTGGAAAAGGTATCTTAGAGACACCATTCACTTAAGCTCCTGACTTTGAAAGTTCTAAATGGGATTTTGAAAAGGTCGTTTCTCTATGTATTTTATCAGTGATTTAATTTTATACTTTTTGAGACTTACACATTGTATACATAAGTACTATGTCACCATTGCACCACCAAATAAAGAAAGAGAAAATGTCACACTACTTGTTGTTTTCTTGTTTCCTTTCTAAAACACTGTTGCTTTTGTGGTGTTCCTTGACATATGTCCTTAGCAACTGCAAGTTTATGCATGAATTTGGGACTCATTTGTTAAAGAGTCTGAGTATAGAGACAAGCTTATGTTTCTGGCCATGAGTTTAATCCCATGGTTCTACAAGGTTAGTAAGATCCCTCTTGAGTTATATTTTTCCCGGACATCAGAAGCATGAAGAGTCATTGAATCAGAAATTGTTTAAAAAGTAATTATATTTAAGCCATAAACAAACTGTAGAGAAAACTCAATATACTGCCTGTTGATAAAAAAAGAAGAAGAAAGAACGCTGGAATTTTACTAAATTGATAGTGGCTCTGCATACCCAGGAAGAATGAGGTACAAATCTAAGCAGATGACATACCAGGGCAATTTGAGAAAAAACTTATAAAATAAGTCAGGAAAAATCCATTAAAATACATTGAGAAAGGTGCAGATTACATTGTGGTAGTTAAGGCCTGCTCTATTTATAGGCAGCAAGAAAGAAATGTCAAGAATGAGTCTTCAGGGAGTCAAGACCTGTCTGCTTCCCAAGATCTAGCAGGTGCTGTTTGTTAACACTGCCTTTGCTCAAAGCTCTGATCATCTGATTGCAATGGCAGTTATGTGGACATGTCATATCTGTAGACAGACCAGACTTGGGAGAAAAAGATCAAGACACACACAGCACAGCACAGAATGAACTTTGCCTGCAGTCCTGCTGAGATCTTGTCCGCCAACTGTTACAACTAGCTTTCTTCTTACAACTAAATCCACAGCTTACCCCTAGTTTTGCCTTTCAATTACCAGGATTCTTCTTTTGATTAGAAAGTTTCTAATGCGGTTACCTCCATGGATCTCTGGAGGTTGCCATGTCCTTAATGTCTCATTGTTTTGTGTATCTAGTCCCTTCACATCTGTTGACCCCTGATTCTTGAGTTACCTATTCATTTATTAAATATCAGTGCACACTAGATCACTGTCCCTAACTAGGTGAATTATTTCCTACCTGTGGCCTAATCCATATAGCTTTAACTTCTGATGACTGTACAGACAATTATACACACACACACACACACACACACACACACACACAAGTGCATATGCTGCAATTAAAAATCTTTTCCACAGTGGTCATTTCAGTTACATTAGAAACCAGTCTATGAGCTGTCATGAAAACAGCAAAAATAGCCACATACCTGGAGAGTAAAGCATCATGTGTACTGAGAATCTTCACAAAATTGTGAATTGTGATCTGAAATGAATTACACATTAAACCCATACTTCCTTATAGACATACTAACAATACAATTTCATCTAATTAGCCTGTTATATTCGAGAAAGCAGATAAGCAGAACTCTGAGAGAATTGGAATCTAAAAGACAAATTTTTGGTGGGGATAAATCAAGTCCTTCTGGGGAGGTTGGGGAGGGCAAAGGAACTGGAGAGTCAAGTCAAGACTACAAAGGACTTGGCACAGGTGAGCTCCATTCATATAATAATTCCACTGTTAATGAGTTGTGCTGGGTTGAACTGGTGAAGAACAGTGATGACAAGGTCTTAAATTTGCCCATAATCTCACATTTGTCAGAGAATTTTCACACCAATTATATTATTTTCGGGAAGCACCCAGAATGAAAAATCTAAGGTGTCCTAGCTTCAATGGCTAGTCACCATGGTCTGGGACTTGTTCATGGGGGAACATAATTAATTATGTGCTAAATATGAGGAGAGTCAGCCATATAGAATATAAGTGCAAAGTCTCAAGTGATGGTGAATCTAGGTTTAAACATATGGCCCTCTGACTTCTGGAAAAATGCATTATGACATCTACTTCAGAGAACCCCACTAAGGATCTATTCTGCATGAATTGTCAAAGCAATGAATTTTCAAGATACAGGACCACACTATACTTAGTTGTTATGAAATGTTTTTTGAGAACAAAAAAATGAAAAAAAAATGCAGCCAGCAAGGTTTCAGCCTTGAATTTCTACATTCTGTGAGGCATTTCCATTTCAGAAAGACACAGACAAATTGAAAACCATTTAAGGAGTGATAAAAAATGATTAGGGAAAAGAAAGGTTTGATTTATGAAGCCAGATTAAAGGAGATAAATGCCTATTACTTGGCTAAGTGACAACCAGGAGATATGATAAGAATCTACAAATACTGGGAGGATGTACGTATAGCTAATAGAAAGAACTTCTAAGTGTGCTACATGATACAACAGGCATGAATGAAAAGGGAAGAACAGGTTCAGCTGCAGACAACCCCAAGAGGACTGTTAGCAAAGGAATTCATTAAGTAGGTAGCATTAGAAGAAAGTGGAGTAGAGGAGGAAGAGGAAGAAGGGAGAAGAAGTCTAAAGAAAGTGTAAGGAAGAAGAAGAAAGGAGGAAAGAAAAAAGGAGGAAGGCAGGAAAGGAGAAAGAGAAGAATTAGGAAGAAACAAAAAAATCTTATATCCTTGCATATGTTGCTTTATAAAATAATCAGAAAGATGGGATATTTTTAAAAGATAAAAGAGATGCTTACTATCACATTTTAATAAATAAATATTCTTTGACAACATTAATAGTAAATTTTATAAAATGTAAGGAACACTTTAGAAAAGTAACTATGGTTGGTATGGGTGACAGGAGCTATGATAAGAGAAAAAAATGAAAAAAGAAGGGGGAGGCAGGGGAGAGGAAGGAAAAGGAATGGAAGAAGGGGCAACAAAATTGTGTCCCTTTGTACTTCATAGGATATATATATATATAAGGAATGGATTTCCGGCAATTCTCACACAGAACTTATCCCCAGAAACATGAGCCATTCAAGGAGATGGCTGGCATCAACACCCTACTTTATAGAGAAGCCACCACTAAATCAAATGGAGACAGTAATGGGGTGGTGAAGTGGCCATGGAAAGCCATTACCGCTATTAAATCCAGGGCCCTGGGCACCACCTACTTGCCAACCTTTGGCTAGCCTGCTGCAAGTATCAGTTACTGTAATTGAAACTGAATTAAAACAGTGCCTTGGCACATATCCTCTCTTAATTCCAATACAAAATAAAGCTATTAAAAAGAGGATATTTGGAAAACAATCTACAGTCCCATTGTTTATTAGCTGGCACCTGTCTTGGTGAGGAATCCGCTGTGCTTCCTCTACTGCACATGCTACGAGATGGGGAAAAGGGAAGCTTCATTTGTATGAATCAGAAGGTGAACATTTCTTGAGAATAAGCTGGATGCCAAACACTGTACTGGTCCTTTCTCTTATAATCTACGATACTGAAATCCATATCTACCATTTTAGACATTAGAAAACTGAGGTTGAGGAAATTAAATGAAAATCAATCAAATATCTTAAAGAATATGAAATAACTAAATATTAAGAAATCACTAGATTACTTAAATCACATGAAATAGAGCCAGAAATAAATGGAGTTTTAGTCTGCATATCTTATGATGATATCCATTATTCCTTTAACTCAGCAATTTACCCAATCATAACACATAGAAAGCACTCAATTAGTATGTGCTGAATTGAACTGAAGGGACTTAATGATGTAATTGGGATGTAGAAAGGATCTCCAATGACTTTGGCCATCAGTTGATAAAGCATTGCCAAATTTTCAGCATTGATTTAATTATGTATGAACCAATTACAGCCACATTAAGAAATAGCATCCTATTAAGATATCACCTTACGCCAGTCAGAATGGCAAAGATGAAGAAAATAAACAACAATAGATGCTGGAGGGGCTGTGGAGAGATAGGCACACTAACACACTGTTGGTAGAGCTGCAGACTGGTACAGCCCCTCTGGAAAGCAGTGTGGAGAATCCTTGAAAAACTAGGGATGAGCCCACCATACCACTCTGCTATTCCACTCCTGGGTATCTTTCCAGGGGATTTAGAATCAGCACATTACAGTGACACAGCAATATCTATGTTCATAGCAGCTCCATTTACTATTGCTAGATTATGGAAACTACCCAGATGTCCCTCTCTGTATGAATGGATCCAAAAACTGGTACATTTATACCATGGAATTTTACACAGCAATTAGAAACAATGATATTGCATCCTTTAAAGGTAAATGGATGGCTATGGAAGAAATTATGCTGAGTAAAATCAGCTTAACCCAGAGAACTAATGGTCGATTGTCTCCACTCATCTGTGGAGGTTGGGAGTAGACCCAGTGAGAAAGTTGGTCTATTATCATGTGTTAAATCCAGATAAGGTATAATGTTATACAACATAATCCTTTTCTAGAGATATTGTGGGAAGGGGAAGGGAGGGATAAGGGTGAGTAATTTGGGGGTGGGGGCACTCCTGGGGGTAATTTTAATATCCAGAATCTATACATATTTTATATTATTTTGTTAAAAACTTGTATGGTTGTTCAAAAAAAATAAAATTAAATGTTAATTGAAAAAAATAAAAAAATAAAAAACTTTAAAAAATAGCATCTCTTGAAAATGAAGGGTCTTTGCCTATTTTTGTACTTAAAATATCACAGCTACAAGTGAGGTTTTCTCAGTCTTATAAAAACAGAAAATGAACCTAACACCTGCATAACTTCAATGAATGCTGAACTTATGTAAAATAATGTGCATAGTCACATCATGTCTTGTAAGATAGTAGGCTAACTGATAAGACTCATAATCAATACACAGTAATTGATTCCTTACCATGTAAACACATGGTTTTACTTATTCCCACAGGAAAAAGAGAATAGTTTCTGTAGTTATGGGATTTACAATTCTGTTGAGACATAAGATGTAAATGCATGAGTGGTTAAATAAATCAAGGTTTCCACAAGCATTTGAGATTTTTTTCCAATAAGATTTATGTAACTTATATTTCTAGAATGTCCACAGAACTTGTGTTAGGCATCAGTATATAAAAGAACATGAAGATGAAATCATTACTCTCCATAACTCCACAGTCTTGTGAGGAAGAAGAAGTTTGAATCACAGGGCTCTAAAACAACATGATCAGAACATAGAACAAGACAAGTTCCATTCTGCTTACAATAAGCCTGAAGTTTGATCAAGGAAGACTTCCTAAAGGAAGGGAGCCCAAGCTGGCTCTTGAAGAGTGATTAGGAGTTTTCCAGGTCATAAGTAAGAACCCTCCAGCAAGGCAGAGCATCATACGCAAAGCCATATAGGTATAAAAACTATAGAACTTGTGACAGTATATGATAACTGCAATTAGGATGTAGTTTAAGCAAAAATACTAATATTTCATTAAGTAAGATGGTACAAATATAACCTAGAAAATTTTAATTCCACATGTTTCAGGTCCACCAGAATGTCAATAAAGACTGAGAAGAGTTCAAGACTTACTCAAGTGGGATGTTAACATCCCAACTGACTTACTGATAAATTCCCCCTCTCTGAAGGGGAGCTCATTAGAAACACTACATTCAAACTACATACACCGAAGTCTATTTTCCTATTTAGGCTAGCATATGTAATTATATAACGATTGTTATTAACATTTCATAAATCATCTATTAGATAATTCAGGTGCTCAATAGCGTTCAAGAGCATATCCACTTCTTGGAAACTAATTTTAATTGCAGCAAGGTCTCATGGAATATTTGATTAGTATAAAGCTAAGCAGTAAGAATCATTTCTTTTAAATGCACAATTATAGAGGTGCATAAATTGATCATTATGCATACATTCCAAAAATCTGTGAATCTGAATAAGTTAGAATCTCAGGAATGCTGCTGGGATGTGTCCTCTGGAAGCCCTGACCTAAAGAAACAGGGTGGAATCAAAGTAGTTGAAACATTTATAGCTAAAGAATTTTGATTCTATGAATTCCAGGAATTTAGCAGGTATGCTAGCCACTTTTATACAGAAACAGACTGGATAAATGAGTGATGACATTCATTTTGCCAGTTAACAAGGTTAAGGATGCTTTATGTATTAATTCTCTCTCAGAAAAATCTAAGGAGTAATTTCCCATTTAATTCTGGACAAATTTAATTGAAGTCTCCTAAAGAATTTCACATGAATGGTTTTCAACAAAAACATGATGTCCTTAAAGAATAATGAGTTTTATACCTTCCTGTTCAGACATAATCAATGTTGTCATTGAACTTGGTCACTCCTACCTCAAGTGAATAATTTCCATTTGCAAATGAATTTTGGAAGAATCTGCCTGATTCAGCTTCTGCAGTATCTTTAATTCCCATTTCTTTTGTTGTTCTCTGAAAAGAGCCAGTTCTTCATTTAGCTATGCCTTGCCCATCCAGTGGCTGGTTTGGAAAGCTAAGACTTGTCCATTTAAAGTCAACCATGAATCGGACACTGAAATCAAATTGGATTATTTCCAAACTTGTGCCTATGCCTTATCCATTCACTTCCACTTCCCAGCTCTTCATAATCTGTACTGGTTCACATGTAAGATCCTGGATCCTTCTCTCTTCTAATTTATTGACTCTCTTTTTGACTTTCCATGGTCAAGTTTGATACTAGTCTTTGTTTCTTGCTCCTTTGGCAAATACCACTATTCAAGTAGTATTCAATTGGCCTTAATCCAATGATTTCTGTCATGCAGTTCATGCTCTATCAACTTAAAACAAGTTCTTTTAATGCTTATTTTCCTCAAAATAATTTAATTTTTTAAAAAAAGTCTTTCATCTTCCTTTCCTCCTTCCTCCTCGCCTGTTCTTTCTCTAAACACACAGGTGTATACACTTTTACCATGCTGTCAAATGTCTGTTGATACTGTCTCTAGGAATTGTACACACACACACACACACACACACACACACACATATATATATATATAATCCCATATTGATGATGTAAAGTCTATGTTCAAGGAGCCAATCTCCTATATCCTTTGCCCAGAAGTTGGAGGCCAATAAATTGTATTGAGTCAGTAATAGTACGATTATTGGACTTGATCAATCATTCATTCATTCAACAGATATTTACTGAGTGCCTGATAGGTGCCTGCCTTATACTAAGTGCTACACTCTTCATTTGATTTAGCCATATGAGAGTTCTCACGCTATTTCACTTTCACTACCTCACATGCACTTTCTTTATGGAAAACTCTCCCATATTTTGATTTTTGATGTTTGCTTTTGTTTTTTTTTTATTTTATTTTATTTTTTTCAATCTCTACTCATCTTTCTTGAATCAACTTAAACATCAGGCTTTTGACAAAATTTCTTCTAACCAGTTTGATAGTATTATCCATAATATTATGGGCAATACTGTAAGCATATATAAGTCCTATATGTATACATATGTACACAGAAAGTAAAAATCATTAGTATTTACTATAGCACTGTAAGTTTTGTAGTCTTTTCTCCATTTAACCATATGGAAAACCTGTTTCTCCAAGTGTTAATACCATGTTCAGATTCCAGCCTAGCTTCCTGAATTACACTCCCAGTGCTCTGCTTTTTTCCCCACCCAAAATTATCAAAACCATTGCTTAATTTAAAAATACTTCCTACCTCTTTCTGACATCTTATCATGATTTTTTTTTGAAATCAGGTAAATTAAAAAGAAAAACAAGTGAACAGGAAAAAAAGAAACCCTCCATAACCACACATACTGGCATTCTGTCTTTGAAAACAACTTAAAAAAATCTCCATCAATAAAAATGTACTGCGTAAACCTGCCACAGTAAATTAAGGATGTGTTAAGGAGAGAGAATGGATGCTTCTGGTGATAACGCTCATGGCTGCTGGCCAGAAGGCAATAGTCTGCTTGTTCTTTTATAATTCAGTCCAAAAACCTTGGGAACTTTTATGCCACTACTTTATCATATCACTTTGAAAATAAATTATAGGAAATAATATAGGCATTATTTTCCCAAACGCACCACAACTGTGACAGAAAGTGTTCTTAATTCCAGTGCCCACTGTCTGCTGTAAAGCCAGATCAGGTCAGCAGCTACAAGAACTCATTTTTCTTTCACCTGACAACCTTCTTCCCTTAGGACCTACTAGGCAAGCAACGATCTGGTGACTGGAAGCTCAGGCGGCAGCAAGTCAAGGGCTCCAGTCCCTCCTCAGCTTTATGCAAGCTGAATGTCACGGAAGGAATGACTCCACTTCCTTATTAAAGAGGGGTTCACAATAATGCTGTGGTGAGAAAGGAAAGGACAAAAAAGTAAAATGCCACAACAGAGTAAGATCTAAAAATATAAAATGTTTGTTTTGCTCACAGAATATTGTGTTGAAGGGCAGAAGTTCCAACCATCCTGCATCGTGAGAAACATTAAGAAAGGGGTGGCCAATGGAAGTACCTTGGAGTCTTTAAGAACAAACTTTGCCCTAGCTCCATTTTTGAAAACAGGTTTTTTGAGGTATAATTTTCACAGTGTAAAACCCACCCATTTAAGCGTACAATTGAATGACTTGAAGCAAACTTAACAGACACAAACATTACCAAAATCTAATATTAACACACTCATTTATTTTAGAACCCACATGCTGATTTCTACTTAATTACCTTCACACTCCCAAACCAAGCAACTGCTAGTCTAGTTTCCCTCTCTGTAAATTTCCCTCTCCTGGGTCTTTCATATGGATTATATCATATAATGTGTGGTTGTATCTGGCTCTCTCATATTACATAATGTCAAGGTTCAATCCTGCAGTTGTTTTTGAATTGGAAAATAGTATTCCATCCTACCTGTACACCACAGTTTGCTAATCCATTCACTAGTTGACAGTCATCTGAGCTGTTTCCAGTTTTTGAGTGACAAATAATGCTACTATGAACGTGTATACAAATCTTTTTCTAGGCATGCATTTTCATTTCTCTTAGGTAGATTCTTAGGAGTGCTGTGTCCTCACAAGGGTTAAGTAAAGTATCTGCTTCCAACAAACTCCAATTCAATTTGCTGGGAAGGGGGCTAGAGCTACTCAGCTCACTGATCACTATTGAATAGCAGCTAACACAAGAAAGTGGGGGAGAAAAGCCTACGTGACGGTGTCTTTGCCCTTTCTTCCCTAGATCCCCAAGGCCTTGATCAGGGGCTATACATTGTAGCATCTACTCATCTCCACTTGTGAGCCAAAGACAGGAATTAGATGTTCTCTGAACTGTCTGCTACCGTAAAAAATTTTGTAATATCCTTAGTAACTTAAGAATTCAGCAAAAAATAAAAGCCACGATCAATGAATCATCTCCTTGTGTCTGGCATTTTCTGGGCATGGTGCTAGGTGGGAAGGCAACACTGATGACAAAATGAATGATACAGAAGGCATCTGGAAGCTGTCCCATGGGATGCAGAACCCACAGTTTACAAGTTAGTGTGCCACGTTTGTCTCTTTTGCTTTTGGAGTTCCTCTTGCATGTCACTATAGTCTTCCACCATATTTTGTGAAAGGAGTCATTTCAGTCAGTTAACTAAACAAACATGAGTACAACGTAATGGGGGTGGGGTTGCTTTATCAAATATTACCTTGGAGAAAGGCATCACAGAGCTGCATATTTCTTTCCTTTATTCTAATGTTGCCTGGTGCATTCTTAGATATTTCCCTTGGAACTTTCCTCCAAGCTAGCAGCATGGAAAATTTCTAAGATTAATTTTTAAGCCTTTTTATTCAATGCTTAACACACAGTGTACGTTATAAAAAATGATATAATTTTCATGCATATGCAATCACAAAGCTTTAAAATAATTGCTTTAGAGCCTATTTGTACCACTCTGTAATCACATCTACCTCCTGTCACCTCCCTCTGTTCTTACCCCAGCGTATCCTGCATGGAATCAAGACTACCTGGCATATATTTATAATTTCATGCATGTATGTGTTGTCCTAAGTAATATATGGTACTGTTTTGCACGTTTGAATATTTAATAAATGATATTATATTATATACATTATTTAGCAATTCCTTATATTTACTCCACATTTGTTGGATTTATTCCATAGAGATATGTGAGTTCTACCTTAATATTCACACAGTAGAACATTACATTTTTAAATAAACCATGACTTTCTGTTTCCTCTTGATATAAGTTTAAGTTGTATTCAATATTTTGTGGCCACAAATACTTTAACTATAAACATTCTTGTATCTCAATTTTGTATCTATCTTCTTTGTGTACCTTCTGAGGGATTTCTCTAGGATATTTACACAGAAATGGAATTGTTAGATTGTGGAAATTGGACATTTTCATATTTATTAATCATTACTAAATTTTCTCCAAAGCGTTTGAACTAATTTTCATTCTACTCACCAGTGTATAAAATTCCCATTTTTTCTTTTGAATGTGTGTACGTATGTGTTACTAGGGAGTGAATCTAGTAATGCTTTACCATGGAACTACATCCTAGATCTTTTTGTTTTGTTTTGAGACAGAGTCCCGCCAATTTTCTGAGGGTCTCCCTAAGTTGTCAAGGATGGCCTCAAACTTATGATCCTCCTATATCAGCCTCCTAAGTTGCTGGGATCACAGGCATGTGCCACTGTACCTGGCTTAAATTTCCCAGTGCTCCACAGCACCTTAAAACTTGGTACTTTCAGACATTTTAGTTTTTGTACTCATCAACTTGCTGTTTAATAATAACATTTAATGGCCATCGACACTGAAACCTGGATATGCTTCTGTACTTGGCTTTTTGAGGAATGCGGAGTGAGACATAGTGAAGATAAGCGGGAGTTGAAGGACAGTAATATGAAGCCCTCCTTCCTGCCCACCATGAAACCCTGAGCAAGTCATTTGACTTCTTTAAGTCAGAATTTCTTCATGTATATTATTAAGGGTCAGAAAAAAAATTGCTCTGGCCCCTTTCACCTTTGATTTTCTTTGTATGGAGCCCTTTCGGAGAATAGAAGCCAGTAAGAAAAGCAATGCATACGTAAGGAATTTTAACACCAAACAAAACTATGTGTAAGATATTAGGAGAGCAAAGGATACAGAACCCTAACGGGTAAGAGCGAGAAATGGAAAACCTCATCAACGCAGTGTGGATGAGCTTACCAGGATGACGCAGATGACAGTTTTAGGAATGAAAGGAGGGAAGAAAAGTAAACATACCTAGAGTCCTGAAAGAAAGGGCATGAAAAGAGCAAAGGAAGAGAGGAGGGTTGTTTTAGTCAGCTTTTTCATAGCTGTGACTACGGACTCAGCAAGTCCACATTTAGGAAGAAAAGTTTATTTGGGAGTTCAAAGTTTCAAAGGTCTAAGTTCACAGAAGGGCAGCTGCATTCCTTGGGGCGCAAGGTGAGGCTGAACATCACGGTGGAAGAGTGTGGTGGAGAGAAGGGGGTCAAGGCATTACCAGGAAGCAGGGTGAGAGAGAGAGAGAGAAAGAGAGTGAGATAGACAGACAGACAGACTCCATTCAGATACAAAATCTGTACCCCGAAGGCACGCCCCCATGACACACCTTCCCAGCCACACCCAACCTGCCTTCTGCTGCTAGTCAAACCCTATCAGGGGATTAACTCACTGATTGGGTCCAGGCTCTCATAGCCACCTCTGAGCCTTTATATTGTCTCTTACGAGCTTTTGGGGAACACCTCACATCCAAACCATAACAAGGGTGTCACTATCAGAGTAAGCACTGGGAATTGGCAATGAGGTCCAATATATTACAATTTTTATTATGCAAAAGTATAATGAATTTTCATCATTTTTGTTGATAATTTGGATTTTTAAATCTTCTCAAAGCAACTTAGAATCAACTCTATAAATAAGGCAGATGGTCAGTTTATTATTACTTTTAAATGAAGCCAATAAAACTGATTTTTCGTGAGGCTCATAGCCTGATTGTACATCCACCTCCAAAAACAGGATCACTTTGGCAGGGGGTTTAAAACATGACAAGCATCGCAGAAGTAAGAATTTAGTCTCCTAAGGTGACAGTTTCAAATACACATGCTCTTTGGATCACTAAATTTTATCAGGCTGGTTTAAAAGATCCATTATTTTTATTTTTATGGGTATTATAGAAAACTCTTAGAACCTAAAGGAATCTTACTATTCCCACATGAATTTTTAGACGAATAAAATACAATTTTATGTCTGAGAGGAAAAAAAAAAAAGGAAAAAATGAAAAGAGAAGAAAAGAAGGAAGGGAGGGAGGAAAAAAATCTTTTAAGAAATTCCAACCCCGAGCGGTGGCTCGGTGGTTACAGTGCTTGCCTGGCATGCATGAGTACATGGGTTCAAACCCTAGCACCCATGTATGCAAATAAGTCTTGCAGCAACAAAAGTCATGTGTAAAACTCAATAAAAATTGATTCTCCCTGTCTCTCTCTCACACACACTGTCCTTCTCTCTTTTTTTTTTAAAAAGAAATTCCAACACTTTAAACTAGAATGAGAATTTTCATTTTGAAAAATAAAATATATCTGATTTTGAATAAGCGAATCTGTTGTTGGTTTCTAACTAAGACCTAGCAGGCAACCCCATCTTTGAGCTAGACTTTCCCATTATACACTGTAATATTTACTTGAGCGAATTGTTGAAACTTAACTTGCTAGCATTAGGATTGCATTGGGCTACATATAGTAAATGCCTAAATCAATTCCTCTGTGTTTATGTCTCTGTTATTTTCCTAAGAAATCAGTCAGACAGTTCAAAACTGGCTACATTGGGTCATCAATGACCCTATCTTTGTTTATCCCTGTGTCCTACCATTCTTGATAGGTAGCTTTTGTTCGTGGATTCAAGGTGGCTCCTTTGCCACTAGGCATTATTTCCGAGTTTAAGGCAGAAACACAGAAGAAGGAGCCAAATGTTCTTTCCCTTGTAAGACTTTGTATTTTTATATAGAAGGATATTCCACTCAACAAGCTATTATCTAAGTCTCATTCCCATTGGCTAAAATAAGAACATGGTGATACCTTGCTGAAAAACTTTTTTTTTTCATTGAGTATATTGCTGCCATAACAAAACAAGGGTTCTTTTAGTAAGGAAGAAGGTATCAAAATGAAAAACTGATAGACAGTAAGAATGCCTGCATATGGTAAGCATTCAATAACTCTTACCCAAAAAGAAGGATATTAATGTGCGGTTTCTAGTGTTATATCTATTCCTCCAAGGACATGCTAGTCCTTCATGGCCCAGATCAAATGTTATACCTACTAAAATCCATTTCTGATTCTGCTACTCAGATCTTTTTTTACCACTTAATAAGCTTATACCTGATGAAACAAATTAATCTGACAAACAGAAGGGGACTACTTTGGGAATGTAGAGAAATATGGAACTGAGAGCTGGAGAGCTAGCCTCAGCCAAACCCAGGAGCCTCAGGAAGCTTCATGGGGTGAAGAGCATCAAGGGTGTGTGTTTAGAGCACCTTCATCTACTACAGCAAGGAGTCGTCCTGCTTCTCACCAGGATCTTCTCTTAAATAGGCAGTGTTTTGATGCTGCATGGACAAAGCATGATTGCTCTCTACTGCAGGGTCAGATGCACACAAATAATTGATCAGATGCCAGTATGATAGTTCCTCATTATCCAGTTGCAGTAATGGCCACTTGTTCACATTAATGCTGCTGAGTATCACTAATATGAGCAAGAGGAAAATTATTTTGGAGAAAATGGTGTGAATCATTACAGATGCCGGAACACTTAGTTCTAATTCATAAAATAGCATGTAGATAGAATACTTTAGTTCAAACATAGGATATGGAAAGGCTGTCCCTAACAGCTTAAAAAGCAGAAAACTAAATAACATTATACAGAAATAGGATATTTCTAAGGAGAAGCATGACTAGGTCATCACAATGCCTTAGGAGGCTTCAGCTAGTATGCTGAATGAATAGGAGAGACAAATAATCCTTCCCCGAAAATGGGGAGTAGTTCTCAGTATGAGAACTGAAGTAGCAATGGATAGAAGAGAAATAGGTGAGAGAATTAGAGAGGCGAAGTCAGAGGAAATGACAACTGAAGATCGTTAATAGGAAGGATAGAGGCTTGTGAGATCTGTTTTGATATCAAGCTTGGTTGAATAGGTGCTATCATGAGAAGCCATGGGGTAACACGAGGAGAAAAGCCCTAGGAAGGAAGGTAAGAAGTTGCATTTGGATATGTTGTGATTGATATGCCAACAGAATATTTCCAAAGAAAGATGCAGAATTTGTATTGCTTAACAAGAATGATGGCGTAGAAAGCCCTGGGTCATTTCTATATTCTTCTCTATTTTCTTCTAGTCTTGTAGTCCAATCCCCACCAATAACTGCATTATCTCAAATGTCCTCATTCTGTGTGGTTTATGTGTCCTTCTCTATTGTTATCTTATATGACACTTTAAACTAGTGGTCATCTTATGGAGACATTAGTTTTTCATTTTTAGACAGGAAAATAAGTCTCAGAGAACGTCTACATCCTTTCCTAATTTTTTCTCTTTACTGATAAATCAAGAGGAAATGTCAATCATCTTTTTTTCCTAATTCAGTAAACTATTGAAAAAAATTTGAATTCATGCAAAACCACTAGAAAACATTTGAGTATAACTCTTCCACAAAGATTTATGACCTACTAAAACTTCCCAAGATCCATTATCTCACCTGTTGTCAAATTTTTTTTAAGAAATTAATTCCTGCTCATTTAAAAGTCATCCATTTACATTTCAGAAATCTTATCAGTATTAACCAGATTATTCCTGCTAATTATTCTTATTGGTCTGATCTCAGAAAACCATTTGAAGCTATCTGTTATTTAATTTCAAATTTGTTTCACTTGAAAGAACAGAACTTGATTTGTATTATCTCTGGGTTGTTCTGGTATGTATGGAATAATGACTTGGCAGTGTCCCATAAGCTGCAGTTTGAGGATGGTGCCAGTCTGTGCTCTACCTGCCTCTCGGATTCATTATCATGCTCATCTTCTAAGGACATCTAAAGGGCATAAACATTTTAGTATTCTTGCTTGTAATCAGTATACACCCTGCTGATAGGCAAACAGAAAAACATTTTACTCATAGAAAAAAAAATATTTTTCATGCAGAATCTCAAATACACAGATAATGGTCCAGTCCAGTGAAAGACGCAAAGGACAATGTGTCTGTAGGAACTGAAGCTTCAATGGAAAGAAACATGATGTGCATCCATCAGGTTTGTCTCTACAGGGAAATTTTCACACACTGTACTGTCTATATCTTATGTGTGTACGGCAGATAAAGGCTCCAAGGTGTAGTATGTAGTATCCCCAAAAGTTTCATGTCCACCTAGAACCTCAGATTGTGGTCTTCAGAAAGTTTATATTTGTAGATCTGATTAATCAAGCTGAAGATACATTAGGATGGGGCCTAAATCCAGCCACAAACATCCTTGTATGGCCACATGATGAAACAGCAAAGGAAGAAAATTTTATGACAATAAAATCAGAGTTTAGAGTAATAGAGCTACAAGGCGAGGAATTCCAAGGATTGACAACAACTTCTACCACCTAGGAAGAGTCAAAGCAAGACACTTTCCTAGAGGCTAAAGAACTTTATTTTAGATTTCTATATTCCATTAGTGAGAGGGAATAAATTTCTGTGGTTTTAAACCACCAATTTCCCATGGCAACCTAGGAAACTCATTTGGGCTCTAAACATCATATAGATAATTTTGCCTCCATTGATTTCCCTTGCATAAGCAGATAATCACTTAAGGTGACAAGACCTCCACAGTGACCCTTCCCCCTACTAAGATACTTGATTAGTAATTGTGCTAACATAGATACAGTATGTGCATTTTCAGATCTACAGGCAAAAGTATTTTAAAATAAAAAAAAGAAAATAGCTTTACAATTTTATTACATTGTTAAATTTGCAAATCATTAGCATTGAAGGGACTGGTATGAAAAGTAAGAAAAGATGACAATATTTCTTTGTGAAATAATTTAACTATAATAATCTGAATCTTTCGCTTCTCTTTGATCGACCAAGGATATTATATGATGCATTCTTGGCCTTCGGCACTTTGATCTCTCCTTGGTGAGCTCATCCTCCCTCGTGCTTTTTGCTATCCCCACAGCTCTAATGGCCCTGAATTCACAATCTTTGATTCTTAACTGGATTTGTAGCCTGATGCCATCACCTGCTTTCAGTAGTTGACCAACTTGTCCCTTTAAATTCAACACTGTGCACAACAAAAATCTGCACTCAACAAGGTGCTATCCATACCAACTGGGTGGTTTCCTTTGTGCCTTGTCACCAATATTCTAGGGGCTGTTTTACTCCTGCCCCACACCAATCAGAAACAAAGATTCAGAGATACCACAGACTTAAGTGAATCTTGATGGCTTCCTTGCAAAGCTGACTTTGGCCCTGAAGATACTAGCTAAGACTGCACAGGGGTTGGTAGAGACAGAAGTGGCTGCAATTCATGCAGGAAGGACTCACCAGAACAAACTTAAGAGCCAGAGTCCCCAGCAGGCAAGGAAATGTCTCTCCATCTCAAGGGTGAGGGAGGGGATGGCACAGAGTCAAAGGCTGACTCATCACCCAGGGACTGAAGAATTTAATGTTTTGTATTTTTACATATGTACATAAAAATATAGTACAAAGCTTTCTTCCTAACATTTCCTTTAACCCACAAAACAGACCATGAATAAAGCATTGTGATTATTCCTTACTTGAGAAAAATGAAAACTTAAATACACTCAAGGGCACACAGCTACTAAATGATAGAGCTAGAATTAGACCCATTTCCTCTGCCTATAAATCTACTGTCTTCTTTCCAACATACTTTTGATATGATCCATGATTTTTTTTTCAGTGCTGATTATTGAACCCGGAGCCTAGAGCATGCTAGGCAAGCATGCCACCACTGAGCTACAGCTGTGATGCCAATATGATTTATTTATTTTTTTACTGTCCTCTGAGTGGAAAAGATTATATTACACGATAAATAAATTTACAAATGCTTTATCCAACCATTCAAGGAAAAATCGTATTCTCTCCCTATTTTCTACCGTGTTCACAAATGAAACATCCGATGTTGGTAGACTTACAGTTTGATAGGTTCCCTTCAGGATAACACAATCTCTTGTCATTTATGCATGGGTACTTTTGTTCCTCCCTCTGGAATGCCCCTTTCATGTTCAAGTCCTCCCTGAATGTCAAGGTTTAGACACATCATCCTCTGCTCATCTTCTTAGTCTGAGTGATGGTGCTTTAAGCCTAGAGCCAAGAAGCCATAGGTAGCATTCTGAGGGCTGAGTTTAAAAGAAGAAGTTTATCTTTTTGAACTTGAGTTTTCCTCTGAAGGTCTACTTTCTGCCATTCACTTCCATAAGTCTGTGCTTCAGCCTGTTTGGAACCAGCAATATGTGAATAAAGAGAGGGTTTGTGAAAGCCAGACCCAATTATAGCACTCTGAATTTTCTTATAATACTGGTGACAGCAGGGAAGTTGAGAAGCTGCTTTTAAGTCTATGGTAAATAGACTTAAATAGAAAGTGTTGTACAGGTCCAAAGTCAATAGGAATGTACATAATGTACTTGGAGTGGAGGTGGGTAAATGAGGTCACAAATGCACCAAAAGCACAAGTATTGAAAATCCAAGGGTATATTTAAGTAGATATACCTTAAATGCAAAGAAGAGATGAGGAGGAGGAGGTAAAGTAAGAGATAAAGGGAAGATGTTCCAGACTGAATCCAGAAAGAAAGAATTTTATTTAACACGTCTACCAGGGACAGGGAAGGAAGCATCCCAGTACTGCAAGTATATTATCTCTCTTCAGTCAGGAAAATGGTTTGTACCATGAAGATCCTGGTCTTTATTATCTTTGGAACAATTCAACCTATAGAATGAAAAGGTGATCGGTCTATGAATTTCTTTACCAGGACCCATGAACCCAGTGCATTTCCCAGGAGGAAAAATTCTCCATCTTTATTGTCCATGAAATTCTCCTAGAGAATACAAAATGCATATTCTCTAAGTGCACTCCCACGATTCACATAAGAGTTTCAACCATTCACATTTAAAAGTCACCCACTTGATTCTGAGACAGACCAGATCTTCTTAAACACTTGAAACTTTCAGCAAAGAGAAACAAATGGCCAGAGTCTATGGCATGTACCAGAGAGTTTGAAAGTTCTCATAGTCCACTATCATTTGTAATTCATTCCATTTTCATAATAATGTGCTGATGCAGATGTTATCAGCCCCATTTTATTGGTGTGATTAGTGAAAGACAGTTAATAAATGGGCAGGATTCAAGTCTCCAATATATCTGACCCATAGGAGTGCCCTTTCAACTTCATCACACAGGGTTACAGCTGCTTAGGAAATATCACAGCAGAATAAGCAAAGAACTAGGAAGTACCCAATTATTTAGATATGGAATGCATGAAAACAGGTCTACAATTGGTAGCAATGGAAGTAAGTAGAAGATTTAGTTCAGCATAAACATAGGTATACATGGAACCTGGTAAGTCTGGTGCAAAACTATAAAGAGAAATCAGGTATTGGGTGAAGGACTCAATTATTGGAATGCATCTAATGTGGATTATAAAAGGAACATCAAATTACCAAAAAGATAAAGCATTGATGTATCTGGATCACCATGAGAAATGAAACGTCACGAGAACTATGAGACTTCAAAGGATAAGGAGTAAAGTAATTCCTGGGGCCACAGGTGAATACAGAAATAGATCCATGAGCACAGTCCTTAGAGGATTTTCAGTAGCCAAAGAACTTGTAGACTAAATTTTGAATATTAGGAGAGTGTTTTAAAAAACAATAGAAGAGAAAGTTCTGTTTGTTGAATTTAAAAGGTATAACCAATTACCTAAAGGATAAAACAAGAATTAATGGAGTTCTACTAATCCAGAAACAGGTATATATGATACAAGAAGGGGAGAAGATAGAGTAAACCAACCCGAGGAGCAATAATGGTCTGGCATAGTCTAAAGTATTTTCAAATCCATTTTCTCACTAGATGATTGCAAAGTTCCTAAGTTGAGAAGAATATACATCAACATGCTCAATTCCCAGAAAAATAAATTTTAAAAAATCTTCCCTCAATAAAACCAAATAGGTGATTACTAAGGTCACATTGCTAGGAAATGTAAGACCTTGGATAATCACAGTACGGACCTTATGTCAGTGCTCTCTTCACTTGGTGACACACATGGAGGCACAAATGCCACAGAATTCAAGTCAGACAGAAAGTTCTGGTGTTCACTGTACTCACTTATTATACATGTGTGGAGACTTAAAGATATGTCTACATATTTTTTATATTTCTGCTCGGAGAAGTGGACTTTAATTCCCTCAGCCTTGAGCATGAGTTAGTCTTAATGACTTCTAGAAAAGAGAATATTACAAAAGAATTTGGATCTTGTCTGAGATTAGGTTATAAAAAAGCTGCTACCTCCATCTTGGGCACAATCATGCACTCTGTCTCCCTTGAATGTGCTCTGAAGGAAGCCAGTTGTCATATCATGCAGCAGTGCTGTAGAGGTGGAAATCTGCTGCCATGCAGGAGTATCTTCAGAGAGACCAAGGAGAGGTCCATGTGGTGAGGAACTGAGACCTTCCAGCAGCCATGTAAATGAACTTGAAAGCAGTGCTTATTCTACTGACCCTCAACAGCTTGACTGAAGCTTCATGAGAGACCCAGAGTCAGAACTGTCCACCTAATCTACAAAATCTGTGACATAGTAAATGACTGTGGTTTTAATTCACTAAGGATGGGATAATTTGTCACGAAAGAAATGAATAACTAATAGAGTAAGGAACCAAGCAATTTTAATACTGCAGTTCATCATGATTATAGTCAAAGCACACATTCAAACAGGAAATTTTTCTCTTACCCCAATGGAATCACTCTAAAAAGAAAAAGAAAAATTGAAGGAAAAAACCAATATCAAGAAAAGAGAATGGGGCCTGATGACGAGGCTGTGCTCCAGAGGAGAGCTGGCCTTGTCAACTAGTTACCTCTCTACTGCTGAAGTAGTTCCCTTTTATCTTATTACAGTAGGTGAAATTCCATACATTAGAGATGAACTTGAGCTAATAACTATCTCATTGTAAATATAATTTTTTTTTTCTGAGGGTGTTTAAAGGACTAGCTATCCACTCATCAATTTGAGTTAAAATTCATTACTCCCATAGTAACTCTGCTAACACGGCTGGTGCTGAGAAATGGAGAACTGGATGAAGGTGGGTGGCATTGTGTTCTCTCATTTTGGAACAGTTTGGAGCCTTGGAGTCCACAGTGGGCTGATACTTGGAAAAAGAATGATGAAATGGGAGAGAGGCATCCTAGGTGGAGTGGCACAGTGCCAAAGTCTAACTCTGTATATATAAACAAGTAAACAAGCAAGCAAAGAGGGCCTAGGACAGGCCTTGCCTCCAACAGGAGAGACTAGACCCTTTTCTTCCACTTTGAAAGTGACCTGGTACTCACTACAATAAGTAATCTAAGTTGGAAAGAGCTAGATTATAAAACTAACCAAGATTCATAGCAGTTTTTATGTGGAAATGAATTCTAAAATTGTACTAATAAATAGGATTTGGAACATACCTCATTTGTAAGCTGTGCTGAGCTCTGGAACAAAATATTATTAAATTTGGAAAAAGAAAGACTAACAAACAACTTTTTTTGTTGTGTCATTTTAAATTTTAAGAATCCTTTTGCTTCATGTCTTATCCAATCACATTCTTCACTACAGTGCTTCTCAAACTTTATTGTGTATACAAACCACCCACAACCTTGTTAAAGCATGGATCCTGATGAGACCCAGGATTCTGCATTTCTAAAAGGTCCCCAGGTGATATTGATGCTGCTGAAACTCAGATCACACTTTCCGGGAGTAAAACTTCAACCCAACTGTGGATTTTTCATGATAAAAAAGATGACTCAGTTCTGTGCCTTAGGGTTTTAGCTTCAATCCATCTTCACCAAAACAACTTGATATTGCAGAGTAAAATTCATCCATCTACATATAAAACTCAAGATACTCTAATGACTTTAAAATTTAAGTTTCAGGAGGTACAGTGGGTTAAGAACATAGGTTTGAAGTCACATACACATTAATAAGAATGAATCAGACAGGGCCCAGTTAAGAAGAAATCACCTGGGATATTTCAAACTGAAGATATTTCAAACTGGGATATTTCAAACCCAGATACTGTGAATGTTTTGAAGTCAAACAGTGAAATAAGTGTCCTGAAAAGACAATGACAGCTAGGTGGAAGAAACCATGATCTTCCTTGTGGCTAAAGAGACCAGAGGAGAAAAAGGACCTGGGGCTATTGGAGGCTGTCCCCAGAAGGAGGGAGGTGAGGGGGGCAGGAACCACAGAGGGACACCATTGCCAGAGACACTGCTGAGACAGGAGTGGCTGTCTGTGCTCCCTGCTCCCTTCCTCCCCACTCTGATCTTCTTAGAGTTTGTGTCAAGAGCTGAGCTTACCACAAGGCTGTCAGAGAGACCCTGCGAAGCTCAGTTCCTTGCAACGTAGAGCAGAAGCAGAGGGGGCAGGAGGTAGGACTGAGTGCACACTGGCAAGTAATGGACAGTGCCCTGGCCCTTGCACTCCCAGGCACCTGCGCAGCACAGGTGTGTGCTGCTCTAGTGAGAGCCACATACAAAGTACCTCTGCCTGGGCACCTCATTTGTATTACCATCACCCTCAGCATGTTCTGTCAGGGTTGTCTTTTCTCTTTTTCCCGTTCTTTCCTTTTATTCACTCTCCTATTGGTTAAGGGTGGGGATGATTACAAATATTATGAATATAGTAATACAACAACAAAGTCATGTGAGAATTTGTCTCCATTAAAAGGGAAAATATTTGTATCATCTAAGCAGAATGATAGAATTGTAAAGAATGAAAGCCTTCCTCAGAGGATGCAGTGAGAACCCCCAAGATTTCAGAGAAGTAGACCATACAGCAACACTGAGAACACAGACAGTTTGAGGACCATATTCTGGGTTGCTCTGAACATGGGGGAAATGGTGTAGGGCTGAAAAAAACATGAAAGGGCTGAGGGGAGAAGAACAAAGAGACAGTGAGGCAGAAGAGGAAAGGACCTCATTCACCAGTGGAAGCCAACCTACCCTGTGGCCCAAGAGGGGACCAGGTGAGAAAATGCAGAGGTGTGAGGCAGCCCTATCAGAATTTCAGGAGCCTGGGCCCTTACTGTTCTCTCTCCTGACTAGGCCCAGCCATGCATGCCTAGGCCCTGTGGGGCACAACTCAGAATTTACATTGCTATCAAGGCTCCCATACTCTTCAATGATGAAAAGAACAGCTTTCCTCAGTAGACTTGTTCCCCAAGTTAAGTTTTCAAAAGCCTTCAAAATAGGCACAGATGTCTCTGCTAGGTTATAACACAAAAAATTCAGAGAGCTGGCACGTAGCTCCTCTGTGGAAGGAAACAACCATGCCCCTTTTTATTCCGGCCTGTGTGCTTGCAGCATAGCAAATGCAGCATTTTGTCTAGCACTTCCATCCAGGTTCACCTTGTTTGGGAATCAGAAAGCAAAGCCCTTCCTGAAGTTAATAGTCTCCACTGCAAACGACCATCATAGCCTTAGCTAACTCATTCCAACCTTGAGTCGATTCATCTTAACACAGACCTGCCTGAATAGCAAAAAATATGTGGAGGAGAGCGGTAAGGTATTTGTAAATGAGGATCCAAAATGTACAGCTCTAGATGCTTCCCAGCACCACTGCAATGTTTTATTTATTCATTACACATTTATTGAGTTAAAAAATAATACAAAGTAGCAAACTAGAGACTTCACCATCTGGTATATGCTAGGAGCCAAAAGAATTGGTGCAGATAAATGGGTGCTTCGAGTTCTGGGGAAAGGGTTTGCTGTGGGTTAGAGGCTTGTGGAGGGCTACAAGCAAAGTAAAGTATAGATGGGGTGGGGCTTTGATAGACTGGTTGCAGCTGGCCAGTTAAAAACAATGGAAAACATGCTTCTGTCCCCAGAGCAATGGCTGCATCGGTTGCTTTGTGGTGGAAATGAACTAAAGTAATAAACTAAATAAGGAGATTAAATATAATCTAGTGTTCAAGAACCTGGACTCTGTAGCTACCTTGTCAAGTTAGAACCTTGGCTTTATCGCTCAGAAATGGAATAAAGAACAAAGCTCATGTCACTTAGCCTCAAGTTCTTGATGATCAAATTAAGAAGAGTACTAGTACTTCATTCTCAGGAGTACAACAGGTATCAACAAAACCCTGGAAAGTGCCTAAAGTATCCCAAGCTTTCAATTTGCATTTAGTTATTTAATTTTTTCCAACATGGTTTTATTGAGTGCCTGCTATATAGAAGGCAGAGGGGTAACTCAAGTCAGCATGTGAAGTGTTTTGACCAAAGATAAAGGTCATATTTTCTGGTAAATTAGAGGAGTCACTGGGGACATAGGTTGGGTAAGGATACAACAGGGCTATTTTTAAAGATTGATCTAGCAATATACTACAAGCAGTGTGTCATTCAGCAACTTCTTTTATAAACCTTTAATGAAGCAGCAGAGAAAATTGTGATGAGGGATCTCTATGGAACCAGAAAATGCATTTAATTAGTGAGCAATAAATCTGGGGCCCTTACAAGTAATTGAGATTCCCCACCAGTGACTAACTGCACCCCATGGACTTCACGGACTGCTAATGTGTCAACCACCAGAGTCCTGCAGACTTCTGGGTTCCTAAGGGTAGAGCTTGCTTATGGAAGGTTACCCACATTCTCCCTGGACTCAAAACAGGGAGCAACAAATCTCAATGGCAGCAGCTGATAAGATAGTAAATGTCTCCATCAACTCTCTAGGGTCATCAAGTATGGAGAAGCAAGCACAAGGGATGGAATTCTCAGGGACATTAACTTTGATCTAAAGAGCTAGAGAAGCAGTTCTCAGCCTTATGTTCCTTTGCTGATTTACATAATGAAGGAGTTTCTAGTCTAGGAAATACTCCCATGGGTATATCAGGGTCATGTTTGGTCCCTAGCCAGCTGCCTATTACTGCACCTCCCCCTCATTACCCCCAAAATTTATCAAAATGGAAGCATATTATAATTAGAGGAGATACTGTAGTTTATTTATTAATAAAGAAAAATAATCATCAACTTTGGTACTTTATCCTAAGTAACAAATTATTTGGGAAACCAGAGAAAACTGATAAGGACAAATCAGGTTATCATAAACTTTCCTTTCCCTTTTTTTTTATTAGCTTGTTTAGCTATATATAACATTAGGGTTAATTCTGACATAATTATACAAGCATAGAATATAATTTGCTCCAATTCACTCCCCAGTATTTCCCTTTACCTTCCCCATCCCTCCCTGTTTTCTTTCTTCTACTCTGCAGCTCTTCCTTCTATTTATTTATACTTTTTTAAATTAGTGCATTGTGGATCCAAATAAATATGAATTTCATTTCGCTGCGGTTTATTTACATTTGTACATAGGAAAGTTTGGTCTGATCCATTCCACTCTTCCTCTCTTTTCCTGTCTCTCTCTCCCTCAACCCCCTTCCTCTAATCTACTGGTCTCTCTTCTGTTTTCTTGGAATTACTCCTCCCCCACACTTTTTCTTTTTCTTTCTTTCTTTAATTTGGTCTGGCTTCCTTGTATCAGACACAGCATTAAATCCTTGACTTTCTGGGTCTGACTTGTTTCACTTAGCACAATGTCCTCCAATTCCATCCATTTACCAGCAACTGCAGTAACACAAATATTTCAACTTACAATTTTGAGCCCAAAGACCATTTGTGTCAGCCTTTGTCATTTCTTCCCACTTTGGTTCCTTCCAGGTTTCCTTGCCCTCAGGATCCAGTCATTTGTTTATCTGGTAAATATAAGCAATGGAGCAGACTCTTTACAGTCTTGCCTCTTTGAACACTACAAATATGAATGGTGAAGATAATTCACTATGTCAAGGACATGCAGAATTAAAGAGTAGATTATTGGCATATGGGAGAAAGTTCTAATATACGGGCAGAGGTGAAGCATCCCCATGGGTCAGTAGGAGAAACTTCATTAGCTACATTCCCTGGGACATCTCATCTCATTGTTCTTTTTCTTTCTTTCTTTTCTATTTTTTTTTTTTAAAGAGAAAGTGAGTTAGTTTTTTTTTTTTAATTTTTTCATCTCATGTTTGTTTTTCCAACACTTGGTTGTGTATGTGGTGCTGGGGTTTGAACCTGAAAACTTGGGTTTTCAGGCATGCCAGGGAAGTGTTTTGCTGCTGAGCCACTGCTCTGGCCCCTCTCATTTCATCTTTAGCCTTTCATTACCCTAGTTCTCAGCTCTCAGAACTTGAACTAAATTCACCACTAGTATTCCAGATCTCCACTCTGCCCATGCCAGAACATGGGACATCTCAGCCAACTTAATTATGTAAGACAAATGATCATGTTGTAGACATAAAAATACAGATATTAAGACCTCACATTGGTTTTGTTTCTATGGAAAATTTAATATACCAATCAGTCCATGAGATTAAGTATTATTATTTTAAGAGAAGTCATCTAATTTGAAAGTCATTCTAATGACAGTATCTGAATAATGTGTAAGATTAAAAATAAAATCACACATGATACAGCCAGAGATCATCTAGAAAAGTATCTCCTGTCTCCACATATTTACTCATTTACTTTCCACTTCATTATAACTTCTGGAAAGCATTTCTACAGAGTATCCACAACCTTTATATCATCAATAGCCTTTCATTCATGCATTTTTCTTATATTTTTTCTACCAGGTATTGATTTGGGTTTTTAATATGATTAATATGTTTTAAATTTAATAGGATTAAGTTAAATGTAACTACTAGAAAATGTTTTATTCTTTTTATATTCACAGCAATTTCTACTATATTCAAGGTGAGACTAACCTTGTTTTGCATTATTTTATCCAGTCCACTCATCACTTGATAGGGAAATTATTCCAGCTAAAATCAAGAGCAAGCTCATAATGTTGGTTCTATACTTCCAGGTAATATTCTGTGTGTGCTGCACAGTTTCTGAAATAGATTTACCATTGAAGTCATGCTCTTCCTGGCTAGATTTTTTTTTAAAAGAAAGAAGGACAGTATGAGAGAGAAAGAGAGAGAGAGAAAAAAGAGAAAGAGGGAGAGAGAATCAATTCTTACTGAGTTTTTCATGTGACTTTAGTTGCTCTGATACTTAGTTGTGTATGTGATGCTGGGGTTTAAACCTGTGTACTCACACATGCCAGGCAAGCACTGTAACCACCAAGCCACCGCTCCAGCTCTCCTGGCTAGAGTTTTGCAGCATATGTTGATCATGTGTCTATTAAGAGCTGTATTTCATCAAAATGCCATGCATGTGCACATGAGTATTTTAAACTATTGTACATGGTGTACACATTCCCTGATAGGGTACACGTTCTCTGATAGGAGCTAGTGATTGAGAACTTTACAGCTATAAAAAAATGGTCTGCATTGCAAAGTAACTAATGATGACACACGATACACTTTTCATTTTGTGGGAAGGTCATATACGAAACAGTTTTTCATTAATCCAAGCAGCAGAATACACATATACACTTTCCTTTCATCTTTCCTTGGGGAAAATCAGTGGAGGATGTCAGTTAATTTTTCTTATTTATTCAGCAAATATTTTTGAGAGGGTATCCTAGCACTTTAGATACTGCAGACATAAAAGTGAATAATTATATGAAAACCATCTTCATGTGGGAAGCCCTGCCTACATGGAAGGTATTCTGAAAAAGCAGGGTAAAAGGAAAGGGAAAATTTTTCAGTCTGGATTTAAATCTTAGCCCTAGCATTTACTACCAGTACCCTGCCCTAAATACTTGATCTCTCTGAATGTCATATTCTTTGTCAGGTGATTGACAGGATAATACATAAATGTGTGGTATGTGGTAAGCACTGTTCCTTTGGTAACATCCTGGGATATTTCATTTTCAAAGGTGCTATAGGGTGAATTGTGACCTACTAAAACAATAGGTTACAATCCTCACCCGTTTTTCCTCAGAATGAGGCCTTCCTTAGAGCTAAGGTCTCTAGAGAGGTGATGGAGTTTAAATGAAGATAAGCAAGAAGGCCAATCCAGCATGAGTCGCAGCCTTACTTTTGAAGGCATTAATTAGACACAGAGACACACTGGGGAGGATCGCCATGTGAAGATTAATGTAGAAATTGGGGTGACCCTCCTTCAAGTAAGGATTGCCAAAGACTGCCAGCCAACCACCAGGCAGGCACAATGAAGTCATGGAACAGATTCTCCAGCCCTCAGAAGGAACCAATCCTCCTGACAGCTTGATCTCAGGCTCCCAGCCTCTGGCATGTGAAACAATGAAATCTTGTTGTTCAAGCCACCCAGTCTGTGGTGCCTTATTATGGCAGCCCTGGAAAACTAACACAGAAGCTTTTACTTGAAGGGTCAATTTGGAAAGCATTTTTTAATCTTAATTTTTTCAAAGGTAGCTCATGACAGTTTGTTTTTTGTTTTTTGTTTACTCACTGTAAATAACCAAAAAAAAAAAAAAACCAAAGAAGGGTCAGGGTCAAAAAGGACACAGACTTATAAATTTTATAGGATAATTATCACTCTGCAAAAAGTCTAACCTGTTTCTCTTTTTGGATATTAAAAATGAATCAGGAAAACATAAAATAACACATTAAACATTCAAGATCATTTACAAGGATTCCCTTGCCTGGAAGGAGATTAACCTTTGAAAGATGCATGTAGTGACGTTTTCCCATGGTGTGAGTATCTTATTTCTACTTTTAATCATTTCACCAGGCCTTGACATAGTGGTAACCACACCATGATATGGTGCTCTTTGCAATCACATTGGTTCTGGGGTGCAAATATTTTTTGAGAGTATCATAAAAAATCAGGTGAATTTATCAATTCTATTCCACATTTTTTGCAATTTACATTATATAAAGAGATAAAATTTTAAAAATTAATCCTTCCACTATCAGCCTCTAACATTGAGTATTCCAGAAAATAAAGAATATGAAATATAAATCTGAGAAGAAGTGTGTTCAAAAGAATAAAATTTTTCAGGTTTTGCATTATAGATTTACTCATTTATTCATTTATCAATTTATTCAAAAATACTTATTGAGCCCCAGTATGGGTACCCCCAACTCAAAATTCAAAGTGCCTTTTTCAGAATTTAGAAATAAATATCTACTATATACTCATATATACATATATATACATGTAGATCTATATAAACATATACATATAGATCTATCTTACTGATTGATGGACATAACCTTAGATTTATTTTAGCTTGACAGAAAAATGTTAAGATAAATAGTATAAAAGCATTTCAAACCATTAACTACACTTATTTGAACAAGAAAATTTATTTTGATGAATTATTCATTATATTATATTTGTGAATTTCTTAGAATGTTAAAATAATTTAATAAAACATTTTGTTTCTACCTTGCCTTGTTCAAAAAAATAAAAAAAGAGGCTTGCTTATCTAGTCAAATAAAATTTCATTTAGAGATTTTAAAAAGGTTGATTTCATTTTGGATTCTTTGATGCCTTCTTTTTTAAGATTTGATGTGCGGCGAGGAAACTGATTTTTATGTTTAATTGTTTTTGTCCAGAAAGTGTTTCTTGCCAAAATGCCATTGTCTCTCTGAAGTACAAGAACACAATAAAAACTAATGGATTTCTTTAAACTAACAATGAACCTTCTCCATTCACCTTCCTGTGTTTCCAAAACAGCCTCTAATGGAAAGAGGACATTGTGTTTCTAAAAATTCCCCATAGCAAACCACCACCTCTGCTATATGTTATAAAGTTAAAAATAACAACAATTGCAAAAAATATAGGAGAAGCATTCTAACAATGTACTGAAAACTTTCAAATTATGAATCTTTTTCTATAAAGTCAATTTTATACAATGGAACAATTATCCTCAGTTTTCCTCAAATGAGAGCCAGGCATCACTATTTCTCAGAATTCAGTACATGTTTCAGATTTACAAATTTGTTTAATTTTGCTTTAAATCAGTGTCCACTGTTGGACCTGAGCTGCCCAGATATGGAAATTAGCCCAAAGATGAGCCAAAGATGGTCAGCACATTATTCATCATTATCATCATTCTCCTCCTTATTTAATTACATGCTTTAGGTAGAATATAATCTCGAGTTTCCAATTCTGAAATTACACAATGCTGTCTAATTCCTGGATACCCTAGATGTTTAGAAGGGAATGAAGAGTAGTACCGAAGACAAGGACTAGAGGCAGATACCCCAAGGTAACCTTGCTCCACAACCTGCTAGCTGGGTAATTCACTACGATTCTTTAGATCTCCATGTATCAAACTAAGAAAAAAAGTCTCAAGATCAATGTCACGTAACAACAGCTAAATGCTACCCATAAATGTCTCAGGCACTACCAGGCACACAGAAACCCCTCAAGAAATGTTAGCCTTTGTTACTCTCTGCTTGTAGAAAATGTCTGCATCCGAAACCTCTGCTACAGTGGACTAGCAGAGGATCTAATACACAGTTAATACTCAAAAAATGTAAGTGCTTCTATGGCCTGGCCCCTGAAAGAACTTGGTGAGTTGCAACACTTGTTAAAGTTTATTTGTCCAGAGAACAGGCACAACACAACCTGTGTGTGTCCCCTGGAGGTGCGGGGATTGCAGGGCACCAAATCCAGGGTCTGTCTCGCCCATGCTAAGCTAATGCTGTACCACTGAGCTACATACCCAGCCCTAGGCACAAATTTTAAACTCGCTAAGATTTTAAACCTCAAGGTCTATTAGACTTTTTTAAAAACTGTTTTTCCTTTTGTCTTTTTTTTTCATTATAATTGAGTCAGGTTCCAAGAATTACAAAGATAATAATTAATGAAATACATGAAAACAGTATTATAATCATATGAATCTTATAAACTAGCATGCTTAATAATATGCATACATACTCTACATTGCATTTGTCATAACCACAAATACCTCATATACATCACTAAGATTAATCTGCTTTGTACTTTCCTTCAGGAGTGAAGGCAGCCGTGTGCACAAAACTCACCTTCCCTTCCCAACACTCCTCTCTCATCCATCCCACCCCCAGGGAGTAACTTCACATAGCAAAACCAGAAGTCAGTGGTTGCCCAATAGCTAGTGAATGAGGTATTTGGTGGGGTAAGCAGGAGAGCAGTTTGGAACATGACCTGAAAACTCACAGGATCCCGGGGAAACAGATGCCCATTCAGCTCTAGAGAAGGAAAAGGACCAAGCGGAAATCCACCCCAAGATATGGTGAGATGTGGTTTATGGACAGATTTGTAATGCATCTATTTCAGTGAGCAGGAATTTATGCAAATGAGGCACTACACTACGAAGAGGGAGCCACAGAAATTCCAAGGAGCTGGGTTCGGAGCAATGAACCTTGTCCGTTGACCCAGAACTCACAGTCCTGCCAAATGCTGATAAGAACTGAAACAAGAAGGAAGCACTAAAAATCATTAATTTTGCAAAATCTAGTGGTATTAGAAAAGCATGGAGTCCAATCACGTTATTCTAATTCTGGATCTACTAATTCCTAGCTTGTGATCTTGGGTAGATTACTTTGTATCTAAACCTCACTTTTCTTCTCTATTAAAGGAAATTATTCATACCTAACTGTTAAGGATGAAATAAGTCTAAGTGAGAAAGAGAGAGAGAGAGAGAGAGAGCAGGGCAGAAAGACAAACAGACAGATACAAACACACTGACTCCTGCCTGACACAAAGTAATACACACAGGTCTTTGTCCTTGTCTGCAGCCCCATCTCCTCTCCTGAAAGATGAGCCCAATGGCTCTGGGCAAGGCCTGGACAACCGCATCCTTCTGCTGGAGCAATGCTTATTTCCCCACTGCGTGTGAACAGGAAGTAATATTCTTAGGGAGTGTTTAAATGACAGGTGGAAGAGAGGACTAAGTCCCTCTCATCCAGCCCTTTAAGGAGTGCTGCGTGTCCATGGAACACATCTAAGGGAGCAAATGGAACACTTGCCACTGGGTTATAAGAAACACTCATTTTTGCATATGTAATTTAGCCAGCTCTCCAACTGTTCTTTGTGTTATAGTTAATGATGATGGCATTAATTCAATGAGTTAAATAATTTATACAGAAATGAATCCTTACAGTTGTTTTGAGATGGAATTTCGTCTCCATTTTTCCTAAAGAAGAAACAAAGGCTCAGAGAGTAACTTGCTCAGGACCACAGACTAGCTAGAGAAAGTGAAGTCCTTATCTGGATGATTCTCTGGTTCTATGTTCTTTCCTGCTGTCCTCATTGCATGCCCTTGATCTTTGTCTGCCACATCCCTGCAGCACACCTTCATCCAACCACTCACTTGGATACTCTTATAGTTTGGATTTGGAACATCTCCCAAAGGTCTGCATGCTAAAGGACTGGTCCTTTTCCCAGAGCACTGTTGAAGGGTGGCTTATTTAAATATGGCTCAGTCATTGGGGGTATGCCCTTGAAGGGGATTTTGGGACCCTGCATCTTCCTCCCTCTTTCCTGGCTATGAGGTGAACAATTTGCTCTGCCATGCACGCCCATCATGAGGTCAAAGCAATGGGGCCAACTTGTCAGGTGCTGCAACCCCCAAATGGATCTCCCCTGTTATGAGTTGATTATTTCAAGGTTTTTGTTACAGTAACAGAAAGCTAACACATGTATGCTTTTCCAGTTGGAGCTCTGAATCCATCTTGTACACATTATTCCAGGTTTATGTTCTGGCTCCATACTGACATGATTGTGAATGAAAGATGTTCCCTAAACCTAACTCTACCAGTGCAGGGGCTCATCACTGCAGCTTAGATAAAGTTACAGTGTTTGCATCCCTGCTTTATAACCAGCTGCATTAGCGTTAGGGAAATCAGTAGTTAACTCCATTTTTTCTTCATCTATAAAAATAAAAATCTACAATATGATTATAAACCACATAGCTCTTATGTGGGAAGTGGCAAGTTGACTTTTTCCCATTCTTAGTTGCAAGCTGTACTTTAAAATATCACCAATGCTTTTGTGATAGTCACTTTCTGGCCTTTGCAATTAAGAGATAATGATTTTGATTCTCATTCCCACATCACTATCAGAGTGAAGAGTGGGAGCTTCATCCAGCCCCTGTTCTCTCCGCAGACTGAAAAGGAAGGTTTTTTCTTACAGGGTTTGAAGAGCATCTTTAGGAATTATCTCTATTCCCTTCCCTCAGTACTTGGGAAAGTATAAGTATGGCCACAGAGACCATCCACAAATGCTGATACACTAATTTTCCAAATCAGAGAGTAAATACTTCAGACCCAGAAAGAATTCTTCCTCTGTGAGTGCTAACATGAGCCTAGAAAGCTGATAAAACTTTTTCAGTTGTGGCAGTTAGGAGAATGTGGTGTGACTAAATCCACAGGTCAGGCATTATTCGTCTTTAGAACAAGAAAATATGACCCCCCATAGGTCTTGGTATCCTCCTTTTGCAATTCCGATTGCTGACAAGTCTCATAGAAACATATTACTTTTTATTAGAAAATGTCCTAACTTCACTTATGCATTTGTTTTATCAATGCATCTAACCATGCTTTTTATACACCACACATTTATTGAGAACCTGTTAAGTGCAAGGTTTTTTCCACAACTTACTGGAAATTTATATAATGCAGAATACTACTATATGATGTGATAAGAGCTAGAATAATAGTGCACTGACACTGTTTTGAGAAAGCAGATTTTCAAAGGATAATCCTGCATTGAAGGCAATCAGGAGGTATGTGTATGGTGAAAACTACATATAACCCAAAAAAGATTTCAGAGAGAAAATTTAAATTAATAGATGAACTAAAGGAAGTCTAGTAGAGTTGAGGAAAGAGAAGGAGAGAGAGGAGGAAGGAAAGGAGGGAGGAAAGGAGGGCATGAGGAGGGGAGGGAAAAAAGTATATTCTATATCTATCAGAAGAACAAAAGGACTGTGGGATGGACAGGGAGTGGGGGAGTGCTTTGGTGGAATATTAGCTAAGTTATACTATTATATTATATCCATGTATGAATATGTAACATGAAAATCTAACATTATGTACAACTTTAATTCACAAATAAAAAAAACTTAAAAACTGCTCTCTGAACTTCTGATCTCAGTGCCATTTCATAAAATATGCTTCCATATCTGTCATTTTGAATGAGTTTGAATTAAAAAACAGACAATATCAAATGACACATGGCTTTTTATAATGTAACATGTACTGAACGATAAGCAAATGAATCTATGTATCTATGTTATGGGGAAAAGTATGTACTAAAAAGCACTAAAGAGGTTTTTTTCTTTTTTAAATACCAGCAATTGAACCCAGGGGTGTGTAACCAATGAACCACATTCCCAGTATTTTTTTAAATTCTTTATTTTAAGACAAGGTGTCACTAGTTGCTTAGGGCCTTACATAGCTGCTGTGGCTGGCTTTGAACTTGCGATCCCCATCCATTAGCCTCACAAACACTGGGATTACAGGCATGCACCACCTGAAATTATACTACAGAACTATAGTAATAAAAATAGCATGATATTGGTATCAAAATAGACATGAAGACCAATAGTACAGACCAGAAGATGTAGAGATAAATCCAAAAGCCTATAGTTATCTGATATTTGACAAAGGTGGTAAAAATATATCTTAGAAAAAAGATAACTTTTTCGACAAATGGTGCTGGGAAAACTGATAGCTACATACAGAAAAATCGAAATTATCTCCTTATCTCTCACCCTGCACAGAACTCAAATCTAAATAGATCAAAGACTTAGGAACTATACCAGAAACCTTACAACTGCTAGAAGAAAACACAGGGTCAGCACTCTATCATATAAGAGCTGGCACCCACTTCCTTAACAAAACCCCCAAAACACAAGAAATAAAGCCAAGAATCAATAAGTGGGGTGCCATTAAACTAAAAATCTTCTGCACAGCTAAGGAAATGACTAAAACTGTGAATAGAGAGCCTACAGAGTGGGAGAAAATCTTTGTCAGCTGTTCCTCTAATAGGAGACTAAACTCCAGAAAAAAAAAAAGAACTCCAAAAATTTAACACCAAAATAACAAATAACCTAATCAATAAGTAGGCAAAAATATTAATAAAAACTTCTCTAAAGAAGGCCCATAAATATATGAAAAAATGTTCCACATCTCTAGTAATCAGGGAAATGCAAATGAAGGCTACATTAAGATTTCATCTCACTGCAGTCAGAATGGCAAAGATCAAGAATACAAACAACAACAAATGCTAGCAAGGTTTAGGGGAGAAAGGAACACTTCTACATACTTCTACGTTGTTCCTGGGACTGCAGACTAATACAACCACTCTGGAAAATGGTATGGAGATTCTTCAAAAAACTAAGAATGCAACCACCATATGACCTAGCTATCCTACTCCTGGGGATCTTCCCAAAAGATCTAAAAAACAGCATACTACAGTGACATTAATGTTTATAACAGCACAATTCACAATACCTAAATTCTGGAATCAGCCTAGAAGATGATCATTAGATGAGTGGATTAACAAATCATGCTTAAATGTAGTTCTACTCTGCTACTAAAAAGAATGAAATTATGGCATTTGCAAGTAAATGGAGAATACCATGCTAAGTGCAATTAGCCAAACTCAGAAACTCAAAGGATGAATGTTTTCTCACAAGTGGCAGCTAGAGTAAATTAAAGGAAAGAGGAAGGGAAGGATAATATTACATAAAGAACCATTCAAATACAAATTAATAGATGAGTTAAAGGAAGTTTAGTAGAGTAAAGGGCAAGGGAAAGGAAAGGAAAGATGGGAGGGAAACAGGAAGACTAAAAAGAAAAGTGTATTTTGCACCTCTAATATATTAAATTGCTCCCTGTCAATAAAAACTGGAAAAGTTAAAACAAAAAAAGAAAAAAAATCAAAGGAAAATCAGAAATCAGTAGAAGAAATGGTCTAGGAGGTAAGATGAGGTAATGGAGCAGGAATGTGCTGGGGAGGGATAGTGGCCAAATCATATTGTCATATCACATGCATGTATGAACAGATAACAACAAATATTATCATTATGTACAACTATAATTCACCAATAAAAATGTGGGAAAAAGAATATTACCCCCCAAAATTAGAGATAATCTCAAGAATCAATCATATAGGAAAGTAACTCAGAAATGAAATTAAATATAATTAAAAAAAGTACTGAGAAAAGAACATAAACAAACAGATACCAAACCTGGATGATTTCATATTATGGACAGTACTACTAATGAGGGGCATCTGTTTTGGAAGAAAAAACATGAATTACACTTTGAAAGGCAGAGGCCTTCGCAAAAGTTCAGAATCAGGAAGGGTTATCACAAGCAGACATAAAATAGGGATTCAAGGAAAAGAAGGTGGGGGATAACAGTATATGTTCAATTTGGTGGGCGTGCTGGCATAGAAAGGAAAACTGTAAAGGAAGGTTTATTCCAAAGGAGACAGGAGTTTTCTCCTAAGAATTTCAATTGCACAGTGGGTAACAGGGAGAAGTTAAAGTATTCAGGGCCAAGGACTATATGGTATCTTTAAAGTTCAAATACACAATTATATGTTAAATACTTTTTATTTACCAGATTATATTAAAAAACATCAGACCCTTTCAAATTCTGAACAGTTACATTCTCTCCAGCATGCTTAGGTGTGACTGATTTGAAGCCATCTACAATTTGTTCCTTATTCAATTTTATTTTCTTACCCAATAGCTATTTATTCTATTCCTACTACTGTTATTAACCTTGGCAGAATGCATTTACTGTAAAACCTTCAGAACAGAAGATACTAAGATTAGTAATAATTTGAAGCCTGAGATACCAATGATGTATTTATGTCCATTAAGAAAGAATTCACACCCCGGTTCTAACCAGTTCATATCTATCTACCAAATTCAAGAATACGCGATTCTGAAACATCTGAAATTGCAAGTATGAATGTTTATGCCAATTGTTTTGTCATTATTTCTCTCATTCTTACCAATATAGATAAGTGATCATCTATTATAAAATATGTGGCCATGTTTATCTTCATAAAGGTATATTTGAGCATTCTATCACAGCTAGACAATCTGTTGATAAAAAAATGGATTAAATGCTCAGGAATTGCATTTTCCTCACATAGCTTTAAATGTCATCATTACTCCTTATGGTGATGAAGTGCATCCCCTGATACAGAAGGTCTGGAATGCTATCAGTGACTATATTAAGCTTCATTAGCTGTCCAGGGTGCTATAAAGAATAACGAAATGTTCGGTTTGGCATACAACGGGCCACGTTCTTTTACAAAAATTGAAGGCACTCTAACCTACAATCTCTTGGCTGCTACGTTGCAATGCAGTGATCATGAACCTTACCAAATGTTTAGCCACTGAATCAGTTGCATCTTCCTCAAAATCTTTCTTGTAACCTTTTCTTCATGAAAAAAAAAATAAAAATAAAAGCAAAGCCAGAGAACAAACAAGAAAGAAATTCCTCAGATTTAAGAGTTCAAAATTCTACCCTAGGCACTTAGTAGAACAAAGACGAACAAGCAGAGCACAGGAATGAGAGTGCAGAAAGTATTTGAGCTAGCCGGCTCAAGAGAGCAAAGGGCACACTACACATGCTAGCTCTCGAATTAGGAGAGGCGATTCTCACGCAAAGGTGGAGGAGAACTCTCCACTGCCTTCCTATATTCTAAGCAATAAGGCTAGGAATGAGGAGGGGGAATAATCAATCCTAACCCCCGCCCCCAATGATTCCTGGATTTTAACCAGTAAGAAAAGAATGGAACATCCAATTGTGGAAAAAATTATTATTTTCCTTTGGAGGAGCTGTGCTACCTTTCACGTCCCCTCTGTCTTTATCTTGATGTCTGTGCATCTGGTGTGGCATTCATTTCTTCCAACTTCATGTAGAAATTTTGTAGGAAAAGACTTTTTTCATTTAGATGGGATATAAGAAATCCAGTTGCATTGGTGCTTTGGGTTTGATTACAGGGAAGCTCAAAAGTATAGCCTCCATTTGATTTCCTCTTCTTTGATTGATGTCTGTGGATGGCTTACTATCTAGACTGTAGCAATTCTTGAAGGGAGCTATATGACTCTGCAGTGGATACAGGCTTCCAAGGGTGTGTGTCCCCAGGTTCCAGGGAGTAGAGGCTTAATTATTCTGGAGTTCGTAGTCCATCAGAGAAAACACAGCTGACACGAATGATTGATTCCCCAAGAATCAAATCAACCCAAATTACCTTCAGTGTAGGAATGGATAAGGAAAATGTGGTATCTATATATAGCAGAATACAAGTCAGTCATAAAATTAATGAATTTCTGTCATTTGCAGTAACATGGATGGAACTGGAAATCAGTACACTAAGTGAAATAAGCCAGACTCAGAACAATAAATATCACATGTTCTCACTAATTTATGGAAACTAGTAAGTCAATTCCATAGACGAATGGAATGGAATAGAGGTCACTAGAAACTAGGAAGGGTAGGGATCCCAGGTCATAAAGAAGTTTAATAAAGGACAAAAACCACAGTAGAGGATTGACTTCCAACTTTTCTTTGGCACAATAGAGTAACTGTGGTTAAAACAATCTGTGATATATTCAAAGTGACTAAAAGAATATGAAATTCCCAACAAAAATTATTACTTGAAGAGTTAGAAATTAACACTACTCTGATTTGATGATTACACAATATATATATATATATATATATATATATATATATATATATATGTATTCAATTCATAATGTACCCCATGAAGAGGTAGATGTATGATATCTCAATAAAAAAGAAAAGCACAAGAGAGAGTGCTCTAGTTTAGTACCTATCAATAATATTTTAAAAGATGGTGTTGCTATAGTCTGAATATATCTTCAACAATTTGTAGGCTAATGTTTAAACATTAATGTGGGGCATTAAGTGGCATTAATATGTGGAGCCTTTATGCTATTGAATTATGAGGGGGGAGTCCTCCTGGATGAGATTAAGGCCCTGATAAAAGGCTTAAGGGAATGGGATCCTTTTCTGCTCTTCTTCCATCAGGGGATACACCATCTGTCCCCTATGGAGACCTAGCATTAAAAGTTCCACCTTGCAAGCAGAGAGCAATGCTCGCTGGAGATTGGTATCTTTATCTTGGATTTCCCAGTCTGTAGGACTATTAGGAAATGATTTCTACTATTTATAAATTATCTAGTCTCAAGTATTTTTCTATAGCAGCACAGACGGATTATCACAGAACTCTCACCTTGCCTTTGACCAAATTACTCTGGAGAAGACTAGAAAAGTAGACTCATCCTTACTTTGTCCTTGCACCTTCAGAGACCTGCTTGAACCTATCCTATCTTGTTTAATTCTGTTTGTTCTGTTAGCTTCTCTTTGTGTTATTTTAATCAGGGTCTTAGCTAAGTACTGTTCTGTGTATTGGAGACCTTGCAAAATTAGACACACTTACTGCCTTTTAAGAAGTTAAAAATACAGATCAAAGCAAAACTGAGCGAAGATATGTATTCCTTGCAAAGTCAGACATTTCATATCCAGAAGAATTTTATATATCTTGGAGAATATTTACCATTCCAACAGGATTTTGATAGAAATTTCATCCGAACAGTCCAAACACATGTTGGAAAACCATGGCCCTATGTAGCCTGCTCTAGTGGAAATACATCTGTATAAAGGCTTCTATTAAAAGGAGACACATAGCTACAGTTTACTTATCAGGGACTTTTTTTTTACCTGTCTACATATGCAAAGTCAAAGCTGTTTACTAGCTTGTAAACAAAGAAGCCCCGGGGAGCATTCACAATCTGACATCTTTCCATGTCTGAGGTATTTGATCTAAAATAGCAAAAATGCAAGCGATTCCCCAAAGATTGTCTATACAAGCATGCTTAGAGCTATTTTTTTGTAACTGATAGAGATCATAAAATAAACATATTTTAAACTCACAACATCTCCTGCCAGACTGAGATAAAATAGTGGTTCAAAGTGGTCAAATTAAGGATATTTAAAGGAAGTGGGATTTGGAGTCAGAAAGAATCAAATTTAAATCCAAGATCTATCACTGTCAGAGTGACAGTCTCTAGGATGTGCTTTGATTGGAGTAGCGATCCTGCTGGTGTTGCTGTGATGAATGGAAACAGCGTATAGGAAGGCCTAGGAGAGTGACTAATAGAAGCAGCATTCACCAAAGTAAAAGAGAGATGATTAGTTGCAATGACAGTAAGACTGACTGTATTATACACAAAAATAAAACTTTAATTTGTGATTCAAGGCATTATTCTAGAGACATTGAAGATCATTGGTGATTAAGTAAAGTATGTCTAATACCCTAAGGAAAAGACACATACTCTAAGGAAAAACAGCTGATATGTATTAGACATATACCATATGCCTGTTTAAAACTGTGCACATATTAGTTCATTCATTTATACTAAGTCCAGTTAGTAGTCAAAAATTCTCTTCACTCTGCTATTGCAATAACTAAGACTGGGTAAGGCTAAGTCCCTGGCCAAAGAGGCCATAGACTGACTGGAACTTTCCACATGCTTGTAGTGTCATGTTGCCTATACCTTCCTGAAATTGTTAACAATCTCTGTCAACGCAGAAACAGCCCGTGTAATATAAACTTAAAAGAGATATGATGATTGCCTCAGCAAATATAAAATATATCAAATTCAAAACACAGAAAGAAAAAAACTGAAATAATTCTACTCAAACATTGCAGCACAGCCTATGTGTTCCAGATTATGGGTATCAGTGATTAAGAGGAAGGCTTGAAATGGCCAAGAACAGGCCTCAGCATTTGTCCATCCTCCAACCCTCCTTTCTTTCTTCCTTCCCTACATGCATCCTGCCATCTTTTCTTATTGTATAAAAAGGGATGCAGAGCAAATTTTTAGTTTGGGAAGGCCTAAATTCTAGTTCCAGTTTTATTACTTACTGATTGAGTGATCTTAAGGAAGTATATGACCTCAATGAATGTTCTGAAGCACATTTTTTTAAAAATAAATTATTCAATGGGAATGTTATATGAATTAAATTGAAGAGATTTCGTAGACTTCTAATCACAGTATCTAGTAAAATATTAACACTCAGCCCATGATGGTTATCAATATTAGTATTACATTGTGTTTAGGTGCAAGGCAATGAGTTAAATTCTGAATACATAAAGATGAATAAGACACATGTGTTGCCCTGTAGGTGACCCGGAGGTCTACTAGGTCATGGCATAATAAGGTAAACACTTAATGATTATTTCTACCATTGTTCAGGGACAGAGGAAACAGGAATAATAATGGCTGGTTGAGATTTTCTAATGTCAGATAATGAGATAAGCTATTAAATAAAGTATTTCTCAACTTATTTAGCATTCAGGATGACCTTAAGGGCTAAGAACTATCCGTTTCCTCATCTAGAAGGGAGACAAGTGGAGCTTAGAGAAATGAACTTTCTTGTTCAGAGTCATATACTTAGGAAGGGAAGGACTGAAACCTTAATCGAAGTTATTTTTAATGTGAAAAACAAAGAACATACCTTTTAAGTTGTGTCTTAAAAGATGAGCAGGCATTTTTTAGTAGAAGGATAGTGAAGCCTACCTAGTACACAAGAAGAAGTGATAAAATGACAAAAAGAAAACAATCCATGGGACTGAGTTTGGAAAATTGGGGTGGTTTGATATTCATTCAATGACTATTTATTGAGGTTCTATTATGGACCAGGGTTTTGTTTTTGACATCAGAAGTATATAAACACAGTAAAACACAGACTATATCCTTGCCCATGTGGACCTTATCTATTCTCTTAGAGAGACAGATCAAAAGTAAAATTAATTCCAGATACATAAAATAAGATATCCTTGATAATATAAAACATAAAACTAGAGAGTAAATATTACATCTATGCTCTAAGTGCTACTGAGAAAAATAAAGCAGAAAGGAGTAAGGGTATGCTGAGAAAAAAAATGGTTTCCTTTTAAATGAGCAGCCAGGGAAGGCACAGCTGAGAGATGAAGCATGAGTCAAGCTCTCAAGGCAGGTGGCAGTGAACCACTTGGGAGATCCGGGGAGAAAGTTTGAAGGTATCTGAGCTGCATCTATAAAACTGAAGGAGGAAAAATAATGCTTGAGGAATAGACAGGAGGTCATGGGATTGAGTAATATAGAGGTTACTGTCATCTTGACAATAGTAAAAATCTGAAAAGAAAGTGTTCAAGAGAGAGAGATGAAGGAGAAAAAATGTGACCAGGCCAGTAGTAACTCCTGGAGGAAGGAGTTACATAAAAGGGGAGTAAAGTGAGGTCAAGAAAAGATTTTTCAACAGAGCAGAGTAGAGAAATGGCTAAAAGAAGAAGAAGGAGAGTATAATTCCATGGCAAAATTTTTGAGTTGTGGGAGCAGGAGGGATCTAGTTCACAAATAAGCTTGGAGTGTGAACTGTGTGTGCAAGTGTGTCGTGGTGGGGGTAAGGATAAGGATGGGTGATTGACACCACATGGAAAGTTCAGCAAGAGATTAGATCAATGTTTTGCAGGATTTGGGGCACAGGAAAGAAATGTTCCAGTGAACTTCCCAGGAAGGTAAAACTTCCACCAAGATTGAAGCATTTACAGGATTTGAGTAAATGAAATGATAAAGGAGAGAATATTCTAGGCAAGAGGGTCAAAAGAAGTAAGGATGGTTGGCAGTAGAAAATGTGTCCTGGAGGGGCATGCCAGTAGAAAAAGATTATAAAATGGGAATTACAGCTGAAGGCCTCTGGAATCAGACTGCTTACCAGACCCTGAATTCATATACTCTGTCTTTGACCTTGGGCATGACACATTAACATTTTTTCTCTAAGCATTCAGTATAAAAAATAGGGATTATCCTAGTACCTCCCTCAAAAAGAGAACTAAATTGAATACTCTGGGTAGAGTATTACCTGTGTGCCTGGCACACAATAAATTCTTTCCAAATGTTAGCTGTTATTATACGTAGCATCTTGGGAGTTGAGCATATAGTAGGGATTGGTCTCAGGTTTATGGAATGTAATGGAGAGATACATGAATGACAGCACTTTGATTTCAGGAGGCTGATTACATTATGTAAATCTAAATACTGATCTTTAATATCAAAATTCATCATTTGAAAGGCCAAGACTTATAACAAGAATCACCTAGACTAACTCATGAAATGATACAAAGGTTGGAATAGTCCAGAGGTTTAATAATTAGGAATTCTGACCTCTGAAATGGAAAGATGGTTATATGAGTATCTCTCCAAACTTAAAAATATGCATCCCATTTTAAATAAACATAATATGAATCCTCATACTGCTGCCAAATTTCATATTGTGTGATTAAAGCAGATTAGAAACAAAATTCAGTGCTTTAGCAGAATATTTGATTGATGATCATTTCTCTAATAGAATTATTTGCATATGGTAGCAGTAACACATTGAAGAATTTAAAAGAACATAGCATTGTTCTTTAGCCTACTTCAGAAGTGGTCTTTACATTTTACAAAACCCATAATATAAATAGAATCTTACTTCACCTACCACACAAGGAGATGGCTACTTCTGGGATCCTTTATTTTATTTTAAAATCTCTTCTCTTTAAAGTTAATATTGTTCAATTAATCAAAATGGAAAGTTCTTTCTTTAAGCTTTTCAGTAGCTCTCTCACATATATTGTGTTTCTTTGAGAACCAGCTTCGGTTATCATTCAGTTCTTTTTATGCATTAAATATCACAGCAGTACATTTTTAAAAAGTGATCATAGATTCTACTCCGTGGCTCCACAGTTAATATCTACAGAAAGGTGGAAGTGAGGAAAGAGACAATTTTTGTTTTGCAATAACAGTTTTAACTCTGTTTTAAGACATTCATCAAAGGAGTGCTGAAATATATCTAGAAAATTCATGAAATATTATCCTTTAATTCATAAGAACTTAAAAGAACCACAACAAAGTCATAAAGGTTATCATAGAAACCATCAGCTACTAGATATCAGACAGTCTTTGTGTTCAGATTTTGAAATACTAAATTCTCAAAATGTTGAAATGGGAATACAAATGTTAATCAATATGAATGACAAATTTTATTCCTACGTTGACAAATATCTGTTCCATTTAAGGTAACTGAAGCCTACCAGATTATTGGGCAGAATGTAATTTCTCCATTTATTGGCATTAATGGATTAGATAAAATGCCTCAGTGAACAGATACATTGAACAGAAAGTTTCCAAATAGCAAACAAAACAATGAGAACAGCCTTAATATTTTTGGTGATATTTTTGAAAGTAGAAAAAGAAAGAATAAATGATTTAATATGACTTCCAACTAAAATGATCTGAGGGAGCTAAAGAGATTTGTGTAGTAGACATTTAAGGTTTGGTTCTTCTCAGCATCTATTTTCTTTTGCTAAAAGCAGCTGCATTTTATCTCCCTATTACACATTATTGTGTTATCTGCAATCAGAAGAAGAAAACCAAGAGATTCAAGACCAGAAGACTGAGGTGAATGGTCAGACACTGAGTTAGTATAACTGTGGACAAGTCAGTTAACCTTCATGAAGGTTTGTTTTCTCATTTCAAACTAAAAACTCTAGTACTGATACTAATGATAAACTAATACAAATACTTTACTGGGTTATTCTGAGGACTACATAAATAATGCATGAAAAAGAATTGTGAATCAGATATTAAGAATATCTAAGGGAGGGCTGGAGCAGTGGCTCAGCAGTTACAGTGCTTGCCCAGCATGCACGAGTACATGAGTTCAGACCCCAGCAATGAAGTCTCTGGGCAACGAAGGACACATGAAAACTAAAAAAAAAAAAAAAAAAAAAATTAAAAATTGTTTCTCTCTTTCTCTTTCTCTCTCTTAAAAATAAAAAAGAAGAATATCTAAGGGATACTTGCTAATAGACCAGCAAGGCCAATCATAATGGACAAGCATCACTACAAGTTCAAAAGACAGTAACAATAGATTAAATGGATAAGAAGTACACAGTGCCCCAATAACGTATGTTTTAAATGATAGCAGTTCATTTTCACCAATGGTTGGTCATTTCAGTAATGGCATGTGGATAATAAATGCATCTTACATAATCATGAAGATTAGATTAATGTCCATTTGATATTTAACATGAACAATGCCAGCCTTAGGGAGACATTTGATACCCACAGATCTGCTGGTTCTGGGTCCCTGTGAAGAGAGTTTAGTTGGCTGGGGCTCAGCAAGAGACTCAGCTGCACTCACCTTCCACGTACGGTGAGCATAGCCATGGGTTGCATTTCCTGGAGTGTAGTGAGCATGACCATGGGAAGCATTTCCTGGAGTTACCCATGCTATCAAAGCAAACTTTGTTTTCCTTTTGTGATTGAGATATAACCCCTTCCCAGAGCACATTGCCCTGAGGACTGTGCGGGGCTCCTAATAACAGAAGAAACACAGTTCATTTTGCATTCTTTTTTTTTTAATTAATGTTAAACATCATAAATGCAAAAGCAGTAGTATAGAATGTGAGGCAATGGGAAACAAAATCATTCTGTGTGTTAATTTAGGGAAAGTGTGTAAGCTTCCCGCAGATTTAAATTCCCCAACAGCTTGCAAATGGGACACATAAGCATTCACAAGCAGAAGTTTCTGGAGGTGTATTAGTCATAAAGACCACAGAATGTAGCCTTTTATGTTTATTGTTTTCTTTTACAGTCTGTCCAACCCTAAGTCCTAGAGTCTAACAGAGTGGTACACGGGTGCTCGGATACATCCATGCGAGTCTGTGGAAGCCAAGTCTCTCTGCAATGAAATAAGAATAAAAGCTTTGAAGGAAAAGCAGCCTGAGTTCACATATCATGTTCACCAAGGGTGGCTTATTGACCTTGGGCCATTTGCTGGCATTTTCCCAGCCTTAGTTTCTCATCTGTCACCTAGGGGTGGAGTTATCCTCACAGCATACCGGTAAAGATAAGAGGGAAAATGTACATAAAAAGCTTAGGTCCAGAACAGTGCATTTCACTAATAGGATTAAATATAATTACACTTACTATTGTTAGCATCACCGAGAGTATACATGGGGTACAGCAAACAGCCATCTTCAGAAGGATACCTGCTGCGGCAGGTATTCTCCCTTCAGAGGCAGGAGGGATTCCAAAATAAGAGAACACACCTCTGAAAAGCACAGTCCAATTCTTTGGCCTCTACTTTTTTAACTGGGGTTACATAATACTGAGGGTTTTTTTTAATATATTTTCACTATAAGTATAGAAGTTACTCTGCCTAGTTTTTCATTGCACATTAATGGGAAGGTAGCATCGGAGTATAACTGAATAAATGCATATTATAGATTATTACATCTACAGCACAAGTTATTTCATGAACAAGGGCTTGTTTTGTGTTTGCGTAAAGATGAAATATCAAACGCAATTTTGTTATAATCAAACGAAGCTTATCTCCAAGACACGAATGCCTTTTCTTCCCCCTTCCCTGCACTAAGGAATTAAATTAGAAGAAACATTTACATTTTCACATTAGTCTTCTCTGAATATGCATGGCTGGTTGAATTCTGTCTGACACCTTCAACAGAACTCGCTCAAGTAAGCTTTCCATTACTAAATAAATTGCATCCATTCTAATTAAAGATACAGAGAGACTACTACCCTGATAGGAGAAGCAAAGTATTATGAGGAGCTACAGCTTCCATGGTAACCCTGCCAGGGATGATATAATTGATTCATATGGTCCCTTCTGCCACATATTGATTCCATGCCAACAAGACTTGAAAACTGTCCATCATTGCCCAGAGCTATTTATAGAACAAGCCCAGCTGTGACAAATAAATGGTGATAGGGCTTACAGAGACAATTACTGTACTAAAAAACAGTCACAAAGAGTCTTCTTGCCCTCTTGCTCACTTAGCAACTGATTGCAACAAAGACTGAACCAATAGCATAGTAAACATATGGGTAATGAGCAGAGATACAATGAAATGTTTGCATTGCATGTTTTCATATAGGAGATCAGTTGAGAGAAGCTAAATACTCAGTTACAGGCATGATCAAGATATGTTACTCAAGCATGTTACTAATACCATCACATTGCTCAATAGTGGAACATCATTCTGATTCACTACTGCTTGTTAGCCCCCAACTTCATCAGGCAATTGTGGCAGAATATTAAGTACATGTTAAAGGAAGTGATACAGTAATACCACTTGAAAATATTCAAAAACTGAGTCACAGCTTGGGTGCATAATCATTTCCCATGCCCCTTACAGCATACTCCAGATTCTATGTTGACATACAGAAAAGTATGATCTCTGTAAACCAAACTTCTAAGAAGCAATACCTCATATTTCTGATAGTCTGCTGAATTCACCAGCAACACTCAAGGTAAACCACTTGGTGCCTCACTAGGAGGTGGGGGTTTGCTTATCATGGTGGTGGTGGTGTTACTTTATTTTTGAGACTGATGGTACTTCGGCTAAACCAATTTAATCAATATCCTGATTAGTTTAGGTTGTCCTAACTTTCCCTTCACTGCAGATATTTCGCACACTTCAACTTGTTCTTGCATTGCCACCTAGATTACACTTAATAGCCTGCTGACTCAAAAGCCAGTGGCTCAGATGTCTATCAATCATCAGGCAATTCCTTTAGATTAAACCTAATAAAACAATATTCAGTTAAACTCTGAGCTCATTTTTGCTTTTGAAAATCTTAACATTTCAAACTTTACTAAACACACTTAGTCCACTGGCTAACAAGACTTTTGTGCCACCTACTTTTAATGTGTGTTTTTTTCCATACATATGTTGGTATCTAAACACATAGTGAATTCTTTTAGTAAAAAATATTTAAACAGATGCACTTTTTTTCTCTTTTGCTTCACAATATTATCTCCTAGAGGCAGTGATGGGAATCAGCCTTCCATTTTTAGAGAGTAGAATAGGTGTAGGGACAACTCATTTATTAGGACCAAATTCTATAAGCTAAAATTCAAGTCTCTTTCCAGATGATGCCACCAACCTATTCACAATCCTCAAGTGGTTCTGCTTCTCATGTAACTGTTTAAACAGCATTGAATTTAAATTTACTTCTAAGTGGGAGAGTTTCTGTAAGCTAAATGCCTGCCACTGAAATTTTTTTCTTATTACTTTCTTAAGTGGTTGTGTGAATTTATAATCACACCAGTAACATATTAACAGTTTATATATCTTTGAAGCATCCTAGCATGTACCTTTATAAATAATAGATGGTAAATACTTGTATATTTGGATCCTTCATCCTTCAAGGAACAGTTCCTATGGCAATGACCACCTTTAACTCTTCTTCTATGTCCAATCCAGAAGAACTTATGCTTGACCTTACTCTGTGGACATTTTGTAAATATTTTTATCATTGTTTCTGCACATTTCCAATTGTACATAAATATTTCTGCTGTCTCTTCACCCATAGTACCATTTGCCCCTGGAAATCGATCTTCATTGTACCCTAGTAGCTAAGAAAAAAATTTCTACTTGGGGATCATCTACTGTCAAGAATAGAGCAATTTTCTTACACACATAACCCTATTTTATACTTACAGCTGCTCTTAGTGATGAATTTGGCTATTATTCCCATTTTACGGATAGAAAAATTAAAGATCATCATCTCCCCACTATTAAGAAATTAGGAAAAGGCAGAACCCACACTGTAGAAAAGCCAGCCTAAACCCTAAACACATCCTACCACAGCATGAACTTGCTAAACCTCCTAACCAAGGCACAGAAAGTCTTTAATATTTCATTATAGAGTATCTTCCTACTATATAAATATTGCTAGATTTTATTTTGTTTAGTCACTGTCAAATTCTTAGGTAGATATAGTCTCAAAGGGGAACAAATGCAGTTCTCCTGTCATTCATCTTTAGATTGTGTGTGTGTGTGTGTGTGTGTGTGTGTGTGCGTGTATCTGAGAAGAAGAGGAAGAATAAGTTTATATTGTATATTGTGCTTCCAGATCACTTTTAATTTGAAGGATTCTTGATGGTTATTGATGGCTTAGCTTTCAGGAAGGACTCAATGAAAAGCTGAAAAACATGGAACATCTTAATATGACTTCAATTAAATGTCTCTGAGGACCATAAAGATGAATGAAACTTGAATTTGCTGGTAAATGGATGGAACTGTAGAATATCATGCTAAGTGAAATAAGCCAGCCTCAGAAAATCATAGATCCAATGTTTTCTCTATGTGGATATTAAAGCAAAATATAGGAGAAAATGGGACATGGAACTCCAAAGAAAACAGAAGAGAATTAGTGGAGCTGAGAAAGAGATGCAGTGGGAAGAGGAGGGATATAAAAAGAGAGAAACAGTAGAACGAAATTGGTCAACTATCCTATGTACAAATATGAATGTATCACAGCTAATTTTATTTTCATGTTTACCTATAAAACATTAAGTTAAAATATAAAATTATAAATAAAAGAAGGGAGATCAGTAGAGTAGAGAAAGGGAAACAAGGGAGGGTGGAGGGGAGGGAAAAGGGAAGTACTACGGACTGAAGTGGAGCAAATATATTCTTTCTTTGTATGACTATTGCAAAATGATCCCCAATATTATGTTTAACTATAATGAACTAATTAAAAATGGCTATGAGGGAAGAAGGCTAGAAATTTTCAACCTGAATCCACAAATACGTTTTTGGTTATAGATTAACTACTTACTGTTCAACACATTGGGTAGATCTACTTCATTCATAAACAATCCCCAAAGCTTATTTTCTTCCACAATCCAGTATCTTTTTTCACCATTCACAAATACATATTTCTAGCAGTGTCATGGATACATACACACATTGACTGTCTTGCTAGCCAGCTCATTGGTTTCCATAGCACAAAGGCACCTGATAAACTTGGTGACAGGCACCTGTTCTCAGCTTGCCTATTAACTCTGGATTGCAAGTCCAAGTGCATTTTCTTTTTTGCTTTTTTAATGTAAAGGGTCAAATCTTATGTTTACAGTTAGTGAAAGGCTGCAAGTGAGTGAAATCCACAGTGTCACTGTCAACAGAATGTGGCACTGGGTTACAGTAAACAACTAAGTGGTGCTCTGAACCTTTATTGATAACTAAATGTCAGCTTGAGGGAAGGTACAAGATGTCATTTCCTCCAGAATCCCATGGCTTCATTGAAAACTTGATTTTAAGCGACAATTCTCTTTATGCTTTTTCACTGTCACCCACTAAAGGCTAGAAGCTTTTATTTTACTTTTTTAAGATCTCTATATCTCTCCAGAAGGAAAGTAGCATACAATGTATAATTTTCACAGCCCTGCAGATAGATAATAGATTTGTAATGATTGGTAATGATTAACAATGACACATGCTATTTTGTGACTAGATTTATCACTTATACACATCCACATTTCACATAGCATTTTTAATTCAATATTTTAAACTACTTGGCATTCTTGGCTGATTCATGAACTTAGAAAAGAAACTTAGCATCATTCCCTTCAAAATCCTTTCAAATTACATTAAGTGCAATGAAATCACTGGGGCTGAGAATTTAATTCCATTAATGTTTGGTATTTTTTTCATATAAAATGTGGACTTTGGGAAAAATCATGCATCAAGTGTAATAGAGCTCTTCCACTGAGTTAATGATAATTACTGAGGGTGAGATAAAATTTGAATGCACTAGAATTGATTTAGTCTTCATTTTAAAATCCAACTTGGACTACCTATCTTCCCCCAAGGATTACCAATTTATAATCATGTCAGTGGTTGCAATAGAGTTGGGAGCATGCAGTTTCAGTCTTCTCACCCCTTTTTGGAATTACTAAGAAGTAAGATAATGTTTCTGTTAACAGCTATTCATTGAGAACCAACTAAGTGTAAAATAGTGAGATAACCCTTCAAGATACAGCAAGGAGCTAAAAAGAGACCCGTAATTCTTATCCAGTATTGACAGTCTAGCATGAAGTCAGGCATTAGTCAAACATAGGTATATTTAAGCAAACCAATGAAAGCATCCAAGCATTGTAAAGAATATAGAAGTAGCAGAGCTAAGGGAGCCTACACAGAATGGAACATATCCTCCAGGTTCAAGAAAATGGAGATCTCTCAAAAGTGATCCTAAGGAAATATTTTATTGCTCAGATAAATGCAGAATAAGAAAGGATGGAAGGGACTATTTTCCAACAGAGATAACAGGACATGCTAAAATCTGTCATACTTGGAAATAAAAAAGTACAAAGAAAAATCTGCCACAGCCAAACTCATGAACAGAGAGAGCATTTCAGGCCATGAACCCAATAAGGCAAATGAGAACATTTAGGGCATTGCAGATCATAGTGAGGACTATGGCTTCCATTCCAAGGGCAGTTGCAGATGCAGATGGGTTGTAAGTAGGGCACTGATTTGATCAGGTATGTAGAAAAGAGACCACTCAACTGAAAATTTAGGATAATTAGAGCTTGCATTGACAACTTTAAAGGATTAGTATAATGATCAGAGCGAATCATATGAATATATTCAAAGTAAAATTTAAAAGGACTAGGCATCCAGAAGAGTTAATTAATGCACTTTCCAAGTAAAACTTCATGAAATTATTTTGTTCCATCTATTATCTAAAAGCAGACATCAATGATTGGACTTTACAATTTTGTACTAACATGGGGCATTAATGGAAAACATACAGATTTAGTAACACATCTACCTGCAATAACCTTTTTTACTTCTGTCTTTCTTTTTCTTTTTTCAGTGGTACTGTAGATTGACCCCAGGATCCTGCACACTTTAGACAAGCACTCTACCACTGAGCCACATCCCCAGTCCTCTGTAATAACCTTTGAATCTTGGTAATAAAGAAGCCTATTGCCACTTAATTGTTTTATTTACTGAAAAGCAAGCTGAATCTATGGCTCAAACTGTGAATTATCCAGGTGTCAAAATACTTAAAGTTGCAAGTAGAACATCATAACATATACTTTGACAAAGTTATTATTCAAAGCTTAAAGAGAAAGATCATCAAAATGTATTTATTAAATGCCTGTGATGTTCCAGATACTATGTATGTAATAGTGACTACTAACACCTGAACTGTGTTCCCCAAAATTCAATTATTCATCACAGTGGCATGCTCTTATAGTTCCAAATGCTCAAGTTGCTAAGGCAGGAGGAGCACTGGAACTAAGGAGATTGGAGCTAGTCTGGGAAATACAGCAATACGCTGTTTCAAAAATATTTTTCCCCTTATTTAAGCTGGGGGATTAGCTCAGTGGGAGAACTCACGCAGAAAAAAAATCATAATAGCCAACATCTCAGAATGTGAATATATTTGGAGATGGGGCATTTAAAATGTGATTAAGTTCAAATGAGGACATAGCATGGTCCCTAATTCAGTATATCTGGGGCTTTATAAGAAGAGGAGCCTTGGACATGCAGATGTACTGGTGATGTGCACACAGAGGGAAGACCACGTGAGGACACAGTGAGGGAGGTGGTCATCAGGAAACTATGGAGGAGGTCCTGGCTAACACCTTCCTGGACTTCCAGCCTCCAGATCCATGATGAACTAAAACTTTTGGTGTTGTCCACCAAGTCTATGGTACTTAGTATGGCAGCAAAAGAGTACGTTGGCAAGGCTGTCTTTGTCTTTCTTCAGTTTATGGTTCAGTGGGGAATAGAGGTAAGCAAAGATCTAAATAGAGAATAAGTTTAACTGACAAGAGGAATTTAAGGTGCTATGGGGTAACTAATCAATTTTTTAGCTAGGTTGAAGGCTAAGTAGGAGTAGCAAGGCAAAGATGAGCAAAAACACAGAATGCATACGAGCACACATGTGAAAGCCATAGGAGAGCATGCAGTGTGAGGTCCTGGACACTCTGCATGGAGGAGTCACTCAGTCATATTTGCCGATTCTTTTCAACACTCATCTAGTATGCTGTGGGTAAAAAAAGACCCTCAGATTTCACCTGGATTAATGCAAATGCCTATTCATTGCTTTGGCCATTTCAAGCTTTGGTTCCTGTTACGCTGCCTCAGGACAAATGCCAGAAATTTCTTGTAAAAACTTGAATTAGATCATATCATTGTGTTTCTTAAAGAATCTTGGGGGCTTCCCACAGAACTTCCAAGGAAGTGAATAATTTAATAAGTAAGTGAATATACAAATGACTAAGTGATCCTTACCTGCCGAGCTTAATGTGTTCCAGCCCATGCCTACCTCTCACACCCATTTCAATCTACGTTCATCATCTCACTCTACTTCACCCCAACCCTGGCCTCACTGGCTTCTTCTTGGCCCATATGATTGTGACAAGTTCACTCAAACTTTGGGGACATTGCACAGCCTCTTCCCTCTGTCTAGAATGCTCTTTCACTAGGTTTTTGCATGTTTATCTCCTTATCTTTCAGGCCTTAATGGAAACACCACCTCCTTGGAAAGATCCTCTCTGACTCATGTATCTAAATGCACCTCTGACCACTCCTCCAAGGCAGTATTGGTTATATCATCAATAGACTTTAAGAGGACTTATCCTGTATTAAACTATAGTGTTTATTGTTAAATTATAGTGTAAACAGTTTAACTGTTTTCCCCCACCATCTCTCTTTTCTCTCAAACTACAATATAAGTTCTGGGAGCAGAATCCTCATCTGTCTGCGTGCTACTTTTCCAGCACAGTAACTAGAACATTGTACAAGTTAACTAATACAGGTCAAATGAACAAGGTTAAGTCCGAGTTGACATGGATTATAAATTCATGTCATTCATCTTTTATATGAGACAGTGTACAGTGGGAATACTTTAAACTATTCCTAAAAAGTAGAGAAAAATGTAAGCCCATGGTTTAAACATGATAAAGGAAGCAGTAAACCAATCCAGACTGAGATGGAATAACTCTCAGCAGGTTAAGCCTGTGAGTATAAGAAAGCATGGAACATTTCCTGTGTATTCACAAATCACAGTGAATCAAAAAGAACAGAATTGATCCAAAGGATTTGCCAACTGCTATCATCATTTGTATCTGAGAAAAACACTGAAGCATATAAAGTGACCTGCAAATTATGCATGACAACGCTGGCCAGGTCTGCATCACATAGATATCGTCTGAGACGTAATGAGATTTTTGTTTTAAGTATTTCAGCTCCCTGGAGAAAAAGGTTGGGAAGGGAGATTAAATAGATTGCAGCCAAATATCATGAACTCTATATATTTGCAACATAATTTACACTGACTTACTGAGTTACACTGGCACTAGGGGGACACTTTGGCTCTTTCCTAAAGATAGTCCTCCACTGTGCATCTTGACTGCCTCATTGAAATCTGGCTCCATGGAACTTCAGATACACACTTCAGTGTTGAAAGATAGTACTAGCAACAACTGGATTGAAGTTATGCATAGCAGTGCCCTTAAGTCCCAAAGGGACAACAACTTCTAAGAGTAGTGAGGAGTAATAGTATCCAGAAATTTGAAGGCACAGAATTAGATTTGAGTGTTGGTGGACATACTGGGAGGGTAGGGGAGCTACCCACCACTGTTCTGGTTAAAAGATGTTTATAGATGAAATCTCCCCAAGGAAATATGGGAGCAAGGGTGGTGAAGACTTAAGCTGGAGTCAGAATCAAGCTGAGACTGGGCACACAAGCTTCAAGGTCAGTGAAGAGCTCAGGCTAACAGGAAATAAGATCCCCAGGATGAAGGTACACAGAACTGTGGATAAGAGGCTGGGCTCCCATCCCGAATGCTTGCATTTGAATTCAACTCCTTCCCTTTCCTAGTAGGGTCAACTTAAGTGGTTGTCTTTATTTCAGTGACACTCAGTTTCTTCATCTCCACAAAAGGCTAGTGCTAGAACCAACAGGATGGTTGTGTAGACAAAAAGGATTCAGATACTAAAGCATCTGGGTAGGCTTGAGCCACATAAGAAGGTCTTAGTTTGTCATTTTCATTATCATTACTATAATTAAAGGACATAGATTGCTGCTAAGTGACTAGGAAAGGATGGTTAGATGAGGCAATGGGGATGATTGGAAATATTTCAAATCAGATGCCACAGGATTCATCTGTGGACTGACAGATACAAAAAGTACTAGAGATATGACTTCACTGAAAGTACCACTAAATAATTAAGTCTAGCTTCCTAATTATTTTGTTGACAAGGTCAAATCTAGCTCATGCACGGGATTGATTAGCTACAACTTTGGGAGAACAGGGACATGGGAAGTTTATGATCTAATACTCATCAACCAAGGAAAAATATTACTCATCTCTTTCCAAGACTGTCTTTTGGTCTGAAATAGATGAGATAAATTTTCAGAAATGACTTTTTAATAGTCAGTACTCTAGAAACAATAAAGAAGTTGACTATTACTTTTCAGAACCTGGTGGTGTGTGGGTAATTGCATTTTTCATTATGTTCTCGTATCCCTTCTCTTTCTTAGAGTAGAATTAGCTCTCCTCTTAGGCAATAATGGGAAACGGAACAACTGCTGAGATAATCATTTTCCCCTCAACAAACAGACAGGATACTCTTCCAATAGTACATGAGAGATGATCTCTGCTCCACTGGGCATGTTCCCCGTTACCTGCCCTGACAATGATCTGCAACTTGGAATACCATTTGACTGCTCATGTTCCAACCAGACGTGGGCAGAGTTATAAGGGACTATGTTAGTAAGATTTTCATATCAGTGACTAAAATACCTGACAAGAACAACTCAGAGAAAGAAAGATTTCTTTTAGCTTATGATTTGAGAGATTTGAGTGCCTGGTCAATCAGCAGGAGGAAAGACAGAAAATCATGGTCAAAGAGTGTGGCGTAGGAAACTATCAGCTCATGGCAGCCAAGAAGGAGGAGGAAGGGAGGAGAGAGAGAGAGAGAGAGAAATGGGTTCAGGAGAAAATGAAGGGTTCCAGAGCATGCCTCCAGTGACCTAGTTCCTCTAAGTAGGTCCCCTATTCCTGCACTCCATTCAGCTACCAGAAGGTTAATCCAATGATGAGACCAGAAACCTCATGATCTAATCATTGCCTAAAACCCTCACCTTTGAACCTTACTGCATGCTTTCAACACACGAGGTTTTAGAGGACATCCCAGATTCAAAACATATACTGGCATAAATAGAATCACTCAGGGAAACTACCCTCCTGTCAGCAGATGACATAAGTTGCCTCCAGAAGTTATATCCTGATAAAGAAACTCAGTGATTTGATTTTTAATTCATAAAATGTGTCTGAGCATTACTGTTAGTCACACAGAGTTAGGCAGTGCCAAGGCTGAATCACACCCTTCGTGGATCTTTCTAGAAGCTTCAACATAAATGGTAGTGAGTTGTGCCTACTTTGTTTTTGTGCCTCAGATGAGCGAGAAGAGATTGATGTTTCTCCAGGGTTTACTACACCAGATACCAAGCTCAACCTTCTGCCCATCTTTGGAGGGGCAGCTTAGCTGCTGAACAGGTCCACAGGTACCAGCTCACCATGGTGCTGCCTAGCTAGTCCCATCATCCTCAAGGCAAGGATTCATAACTCTGATTGGAACAGAGTATTTAAAAGCTCATTTCCTGCACCCTTCTTTTCCTCCAGGGCAGTCTAAACTTTGAAATTGAATTTTCCTCTAGTGGGTAAGCCATCAAAAGAGAGAGGACTTCTTTTTGGTATGCGATAAAGATAGAAACTTAGTTTTCAAGGCAAAGCCTGAAAGTATCTGATTAATTCATGCCCAGATTCACACCATGTTATCTTTAAACAGAGCAGACAGGAGAGGAAAGAAAAGAATGAATATGAATTGATGCTCTTGCTTTCGTAGGTCTTTTATGGACAGCTCAGTGGGAATTAACTAATTAGTAACAGTTACTGTGTTTTTCTGTATCACTAAACCAGAAATGAGTGTTCATGGAAATGTCGCTCTACAGCCAAGAGAAAAATAAGGAACAATGAGAAGTTTGACATTTTAAAAAAGAGACACTTTTTCTTTTAGTTCAATATAAAAAATTCTTTGCAACAAGCACTTATAATTTTTACCAGATTTCAGGTGTGCTTAATTACTGTATCAATTCTTTTGTTGACACTGCCTAAAATACACTTGGTTACTATTCAGAGAATGTCTTCAGCCTGTCTTCATGAAGGTTGGTGATCTAATCAACAAATGATGTGCCATCAAGAATAACTTTTAAAGGGGGCAAAAAATTGAAAATGCACCTTAAAACGAATTTCCAGTTATGGAAAGAATAGTACACACTGTCAAATTCCTAAGGCAGAAGTTGAATAGTATGAATCCTTTATCAAAATTGATTAAGCATTTGGTTTGCCTAGGATGAAGGAGTTCTGAGGACATGGGACTCAGTGTTAAAATGTGAAATTTGCTTACAAACCAGGTTGAATTGGTCATCCTACCTCCTTCTTCATAGATTGTATTGATGATTAAATAAAATCATATTTAGTAAAAGCATATAATAATAATACTTGGTACTTAAGCCATACAGAGAAAAATAAGTACCACATGATCTCACTTGCATGGGGAATCTAAAAAGAATGATCTCATAGAAGTTGAAAGAAGAATGATTATACTACAGGTCAGAGAGAATAGAGAGGAAGGAAAGAAGGGGAAATGTTGGTTAACAGAGGTTACAAATAGAGAGGAGGAAGAAGTTCTGGTTGTGATCCCATGGTATCATGACAATAAATAACAATAATATAGTGCACATTTAAAAAGCTAAGGGAAAAGGCAGGAGGGAGGGCAGAGAGCAAGGATAGGGAGGGATCTGGTGGGTGGAGCTTACTCTACTCACCTGAGAAGCCAAATAAAAGTTGTGTAGTCATTTAATAAAATGGAAAAGCCAAAAAATATTTATAAACAAAGAGAAATCAGTAGCAGAAAGGGACCACAGGTTGGGAGGATGTAAGGGAGGCAGGAAGTGCTAGAGATGGATATTGGTCAAATTATATTGTTATTTTGCATGCATGTAGGAATATGTAACAATGAATCCCATCATTTTGTACAACTATAATGCACCAATAAAAATGTGGCAAATAAAGGCTAAGAGAAAGGATTTGAAGCTTTTACCACAAAGAAGCAATAAATGAGGAGATATATATGTTTAACATGACTTTAGATTTACACAATAGACATATATATATTAAAACATCACAGTACCCATTAATATGAAGAGTTCTTATGTTTTATATGTCAATTAAAAATAAATTTGAGGCTGGACCTGTGGTTTAGAAGTAGGGAGCTTACCTGGCAAGGGCGAGGACCGAGGTTTCAACATAGTATGTAATAATATATAATGAATACCTTTTAGTAATAACTATATGTATCATATAATTTAAAAGATCCTCAGCTGGCCTTCTCTAAATATACCTCTAAGTTTTTGCTTTCTTGAAAGCAAATGGTGCTAAAGTGTCCCTTTCCTCATAGGAAGGGGTTTTACAAAGAGCAAATGCAATTACCAATGCACATCACATTTCATGTATTAATTCCTCAATATACATATCAATCATTATCTTCTAACTTTTTCATGACAGCTTTAATGAGATATAATCTACTTGCCATATAGTTCACCAAGTCAAAATGGATTGACTTTACGCACTGATGTTCAGCATATTCTCAGTTGTGCAACCATCAACCCCATCAACTTGAGAACATCTGTCTCACAAATACTTTCCCCCATTTGCGGAGGCTAGAGCAAAACCCAGGCTTGGGTGAAAGGTAGTCAAGTGCATGTTCTGGATGCACCAAAATTGAAGCAACACACAATCTAGGGGAACCAAATATATGTAGCGGGTAGGGAAATGGAGGGGAAATAGAGGGATCTAGGCGGGGGGATCAACAATGTCGCTTATCTTTACTCACCCGAGAAGGAAAATAATACTTAGGCAATCATTTAATTCTGAATTTTTTTAAAAGTCCTGTACATTTTAACAGTCATCCTCCATTTATCCTCAAGATTCCAGGCTTAGACAACCACTCTGTAGAGTTACTTAACTAGGATATTTCACATCATATAAAAGTCATACAGCATATGGTTTTTTGTGACTATCTTCATTTCCTTGGAATAATATTTTCAAGGTCCATCTGTGTTGTAGCATCCATTGTAAATCATTTCTTCTAGTGCTGAATGATGTTCCACTGTGTATAAGTAATGCATTTTATTTGTCAGTTTATAAATTGTGGGCATTTGTGTTGCTTCCACATTTTGCATATTATTAGACATTTTCATGTGCAAGTTCTGTGTAGACATTAGTTCTCATTTTTCTTGGTGAACATATTAGGCATATTCCTTGGATTGTGATTGCTAAGGCATCTCATCTTTTCAGGAACTGTTAGCCATTTCCCCATAATAAATGAACCATCTTACTTCCCTGCCAGCAGTGCACAAGGGTTCTAAGTTCTCCATGTCCTTGCCAACATTCGTCATTATCTCCGCTTTTTATTATAAACATCCTAGTGGATAGGAAGTGATATATAAAGATGGTTTTGATTTCATTTTCTTAATAGACAGTTATATTGAGCTGCCTTTCAAGTGCTTATTGGCTTCTTCGATGGATATACATCTATTCAGATCCTTTGCGTTATTTTAAAATTTGGGTTATTTGAATTATAAATATAATTAATATTAAATTATTCATCACCTACCTAGCAGAACTTAAAGAAATTTACTGTGTTTCAAGCACTTTATATTTATAACATCTAATATTTCAAAACTAATCCTTTAAATTATTATTTGAATCTCCATTATTCAGATTAGGAGATGCAGGATCAGAAAAATGGAACAATTCACTGAATAAAACAAGTGACAGATTTAGAAATTCCTGTTCAGCTAACATTGAGCCTCAAAACTCATGACACTTCAGAGGCTAAGACCACCTCAGAAGGATGAAATGCATGAGTTCTTCCTATGTCCAGCCACCTTCTCTGATCCTTCTCTGATTATTCCTCCTACATAGAGAATGCCATTGAAGTTCCTCAGCAAACCACCCAAAGCTCAGGCATTCCTGATATACTCAGCCATTCCAGCATCCTTTTGGGCTAATCCTCAACCCTGCATGTTACACAGAAGGTAAAGTGCAAATTTCCCAGTTTTCTAAAGAAAATTTCCACTTTGCCCTCTTTTGGCAAATATCTACTAAATCTATTAGTATCACCCCAAAAGTCATCATCATCTCTGCTAGTTTCACCTTGTCCTTTCTGCTCGTTCTTTTTCCTTCTCTGTGCATATACTTCCTCATTTAACTAGTACTAACTGTGTACCTATTGTGTTCCTGATGTGTACAAAGCAATAGTGGTGTAATAGTGGACATGGTCCACTTCCTGATCCTAGAGAAACTTTCTAGCTACTATCTGTTTCCACCACTACCATGTACACTCTTTTACCTCCAAATTACATAATTATCTTTTGTAACCTCAGCAACAAAAATAGTCCCTGGAAAAATCTGAATTATAAGAAGAGTAATTCTGATATTATCCTGGCGCTACATACCCTTACCCATTCCATAGGATGACAGAGTCTTAGTAACAATAATGGGAAGCAATGGTAATAATATGGTTCTGAGAACTGCACAGCAACTCTTTTAATGTTTTTCCACATGAGTTTTAGAATAAAACAATGTAATATTAATATGAGGTGAAAGTGCACAATAAATATGCAAACTGCAAACCAAGTGATAATTTTTGTCTTGATCGTGTGAGCTAACTATTAAGAAGATTATAATTAAGGGTTCATTTCTCATTGTGCCAACAAGCATTTTAATCAACATTGATAGCATTAACTCTAATTACCATTAGTAAACTACAAGGATTCTCTTTTAAATTATGATGAATCAATAAATTTTAGGTGGCACTTTGAGAATAAATGATAACAGGACTTTATCTCTTTCCTGAGCAGTCCCATGAGATAAGGATAGGAGGCTTCGTAGGGGCAGAAGCAATAATAGGATATATAAACAGCTGTTGAACTTCACAAATGATATTTGTACTCTATGTGAAGCACAAAAATATTCTTAAATTTTTTTTGATAATTGATAGGTGAAATTTTAACTTCACAGGTTTAAAGAAAGGCATTTTAGGTAGCTGAGCACACTAATAAGACTACAAACTCAAACTAAAGGCTGATAAACAGGGTCCTTTGAAATTCTCATTATCAACTTGCGATATTTGCATAAATTTAGAAAAAGATGGATGGCCTTAAATGAATGTCACTAATTAAGAGAGTGAAACAAACAAAAGACTAATAAAACATTATGTACAAAGACAGGCACATTAGCATATCCTATCTCATATCTTCCTTTCAATGACATGAAGACAAATATTCCTGATTACACCTGAAGCAATAATATAACTGAGGCAATAAATCATTTGAAGAAACCAACAGGGGCTTCTTTTTAAACACATTGATTTAAGTATTAGACCTGTCATTGAAATATAAACTTAAAATGGAATCAAATTTGTTGTGATGATGTATCATTTAAAGATTTGCTTCTCTTTCCTGGAAAATTTAATCAGTAGGTGATCATGTTACTGACTCCAAGATGCATTTGTTAAAAAGAAATGTTTTTAAAAACCCAGTTAGACTGCTATTAGAAAACTCTTTCAATTGTCCACCAGAACAGATATTTATCCTTAGCAAGGCACATCACAAGACCCAAAGCCATGTCAAATGTAGTTTAATGCTTGGTTGTTGCAAGTTTTCCTTCTTTTTTTCCCCCTCTTACATAAAGATCTAGTAGATATTTTTTCAATTAATTTGACTCTGAAGTCTTATCTTAAAGATGTGTAACAGAGCTCACATTATGGAAGAACTTTTTACTATAGGGAAGCAAAGGCAAGAAGGAATAACACTGAGCAGAGTCCAGCTTGAATGACACAGAAGTGATACTGCCCATTTTTAGAAGGGCCACCAGAAGAATGACCTGGCAAGGAAACTGTTCATCCTTCGTCAGGTGAGTCCTTTTGAATTCCACAATACACTATGTCCGGTGTCTCAGATTGACTGCTACTACTGCTTCAGTACACAGAGCAAGGTCATAATACAGAATAATGGTAGTTATTGATTTCAACCTCAAAATTTTAAAGTACAAGGAACTTATTTTTTAAACATCCAAATTTTGTTCTGATTCTTCAAACGATTAAAATCCTGCTGTGATAGTATATTTTTTGGAATGTTGCATGATTTTTTCTCTAATGTGATTATCAGGTTCCCTACTGCCATTATTGAAAATTTCCACTTTTCTTATACACAAAACATTTTATACTCACATAAAATTAAAAACACCTTAGCAAAATAATGATTGACAATAGAATAGTCACATAAATACCCATAACCTATACAATCTATGTGAAGAATACATAGTTTCAAACTCACTAATAACATTTCTGAATAATCCATTTATTTAGTATTGATTAAATTCATACTTGGCTATTGTGTGAAACGTTGACCTTATGTAAGTTATTTATGTCCCTTCAAAACAGTTTCTTCTTTTTGTTGATTTACTGTGTAATGTTTTGAGGAAGAATTATGAACCTATCGGATGACTCAGATGCTTTGAATAAATTTAGACAAAGAAAATAAAAATCCATGGTTCTATAATAACAATGACTATTTCCTTACTACCATCATCTACATAAAAGTAACATCTTTTTTAACTACATAAAACTTAGCATATAGTATACTTGCGATCCTTTCAATTTCTCCTTTTTTCTCAAACAGATTTGCCTCCTCTTCTTCACTATCTCCCCACCCCTGCTACACATAACTACAGAAGTAGTTAGAAACCTAGAAATGACCAATTAACAGGTTGTATCTTCCTGGTATTGGAGATACAACAACAAAAATGTATAAACCATGTCCAGTCACTGCCATCTGGGATTGCTAATATGGACCCTAGGGGAAATATATTCTCCTACTCTGAAATGCAAAGCTTCTATGCTCCACCTACATAAATAAAGGTGACTTTAATGGGCTAGAAAGAAATGTATGTACAGGGGGAAGCAGAGAAAATAAAAGAGGAGAGATTGACAAGTCATTGTGTTCCTATTCCCATCTCCAGGGGCCTATAGATCGCTGTTGAATTGAACCAGCTGCACTGTGCTTCTTTATATCAATAAATCACCTTTGCTGCTCTCTCTCTCCCCTAATTGAAAAATCCTTGGTGACCATTGATTGGTAGAATAAATTACTTTAGATGCTTTAACATTCGTTTATCACATTTATTAAACACTTACTATATGCAAAGTACTAGACTCACAAAGAATAAGACACATTCCTTATTATCACGTTTATCACATTTATTAAACACTTACTATATGCAAAGTACTAGACTCACAAAGAATAAGACACATTCCTTATTGTTAGTAATGCCTTAGTCTATGGAAAAGTTATATATTGGGGATACATTCGGAACCCAGAATTGCTATGATGATTATTTTAGGCTCATGATTCTTGAGATTTAGCAATTCAAAAAGAAGGCGTCTTGTGTGAAATGAAAGTCATGATGAAAACATTCAAAGAGCTTTAAAAACATTTTTAGTGCATTATAGTTATATATACTAGTGGGGTTAATTTTGACATATTCATAAATGCATATAACATATTTTTCACCATTTCAAGCCCCAGTACTCTTTCCCTCTCCTCCTTCTTCCCTTGATACTCTTCCTCTATTATATTGGTCTTTCTTCTATTTACTGATCCTTTTGTGAATTGGTATAATTATATAGAAAATATGAATGTATTGTGATATGCTCATTCATACACATAGCTTAATTTGGTCAACTTCATTCTCCAGCTCTTCCCCTTTCCATTCCCTTTGGTTCCCCACTTCTGTTCTATGTATTTCCCGTCTAATTTTGTGAAATTCCACTTTTTCATTCTTTTTTTTTCTCCGTAGCTTTCACATGCAAGAGAAAGCATGAAAGCATACAGCCATTGACTTTCCAAGTCTGGTTTATTTCCCTTAGCATGATGTTCTCCAGTTCCATATATTTACCAGTAAATGAGATAATTTTCATTCTTCTTTTGGGCTGAGTATATCTCTACTGTGTATATGTGCCTCATTTTCCCTCTCCACTCATTAATGGAGTCTAAGGCATTAAACAAGTAGGACATATGCTCATCTCAAGCAACTGTCTAGGAATTTGAACTTTGGTGATCACCACACTATGACCCCAGGTATCTGGAATGGCCAGAAAGGCCTGAAGAAGTCAGTTATTACATTGTGGCCAGAGGTTCAAGATGCATATCAAGGGGTTATCAGACTCTTGATTTATGGCATTTTCACTGCATGTATACATTCTTATCTTCAGTTCCTCAGGTAGCCCCATTTTTTCTCAGTATTCAATGGCCCTTTTGCTGCCTTCTTTGGAACACTGACTCATGCTGTTTGATCTTACCTCTTCAGAAATGCCAATTCCTCAGGCCCCAAACAAAGCACTTTTTCCTTTTCCTATTTCTGAGTTTCAGTTGATCAATACTTGGAGCTTCTCTGAACTTACCAAACGCAGAAAGTTCTGAGAAATGAGGCTGCCATAAATTTCCACTTTCTGTTCCCAGGAGAGAAGCCAAGAGTAAAGCTATTGAAATTCCCTTCCTGGGAGAGTTTCATGGTTACTAGAGGCTTTCACCTGCATAAACAAACATTACCAGAAACTCTCTTATCTCCTTTTTGTTCTCCTAACATCCATTTGCCTTTCCTAAAGAAAACTATTATTCTTCCTATGAAAGCCTTTTTTCATCCCTCCCTCTCCTGTACTAACTTAGGTCCCTAAGCCTCTTACTTTAGCCATTAAGTTAGCTTGCCAATTCTTTTCTTAGATTCCCCATGTTTATGAATAAACTGTTTCTCTCTTTTTAATCTGTCTTTTGCCATTTTAATGCACAGGCCCCAGATACTAAACATAAGTGGATAGAAAAGATTTCAGGTTACCAGCAAAGACCCACACAAACCATTAGCCATAAAATATTTGCAAGTCCTATAAAAATACAAAGCATGTGCTCGATGAACAAAAGCATACTTGCTATTTTAGTGGACACAAGGAGGACATCTACAGGGATAGTCCCACTTAAGTATATTGTCATCATCCACATCATCACACTTATCTACATCAAAGATCTTCCCTATAAGTGACATGGAGGTAAGTGGCCTTCAAAGACGCTGTAGCTGATCTTGACAATTCAAATCTCTTCAAAGTTCTAAACCATCTATTTAGTCTACATGAGTTTTATGCCCCACATATTTTCACCTCAGTCCCATCTCATCCAAAAAATTCCTCAAAATGAAAATATGCCTTTCATTTTGACTGTTTGCACCACAGGGAGGGCTGCTACGAACTCCACATTCACTTTGCAGGGGATTATGCTGAAGAATATGAATATCTTTTTTTAATTCTTCCCTTGACTGAAAGAGGTGGCCCTTCTTCTTATCCCCATTTTAGAGGCAGGATTCTGATACTTAGAGCAAACAGATAAAACATCACAAGTTACATGGATGAGCTGGGCACAATGGTGCCCGCCTGTAATCCCAGTGGCTCTGAAGGCTAAAGCAGGGGGATTGCAAGTTCAAAGTCAGACTCAGCAACTTAGCGAGATCCTCTCTCAAAATTAAAAACATAAAAAATAAAACAGGTGGGAATGTGGCTTTGTGATTAAGAACCCCAGGGTTCAATCCCTGGTATCAGCGACAAGAAAATTACATGGATGGATCGTATAGGTGGAGCTATGAGTTGCCCAAGCAACTATAAACCTGGAGTGGATTGTTCAGAACTAAGGTAACCACAGTGATTCTGCAAGAGGGAAAAGGACCTGGAAGCAGAGGTTAGAGCAAAGAGGGGTCATGAACTCAGGGCTGGGGACAGCCTCTAGAAAGGGCAGGCTGCAAATTTTACCCAAGAGAATCCTGAAGGAACCTAGCCCTACTGTCTTCTTGATTTTAGCTCAGTGAGACTAATTCTAACTTGTGATATGTGGAACCATAAAGAATAAATAAGTGTTGTTTCAAGGTACTCAGTTTATGGTAATTTATTATAGCTACAATCAGAAACTAATAGAATTTCACATTGCTTTTGCCCAGTGAGGGAAATAAACCAGTATTTACATGACATCACCCTCAGCAACTGGGATGCTTTTTCAAAACCTTTAGTAGAGGGAAAAAAAGAGACATGTTTTGGTGGGTGGGGGAGAATTAATAAGGCACAGCCATATCTATAGTTAGGACTCATTAAAAATTAAATCTTAGTGTCTTTACATTTGATATGCATTCAATAATAGTTATATGCAAATAGATGACAACGTCTGGAAAAATCTTCAATCTGTGTGGCTTTCCAATACCTATTTCACAACTTTCCTTAGTGTTTCAATATCATAAAGGGTCTCAGAAACATCTGAAATAAGGGAAACATTGAGATATCCAGAATATCTCATTTTTCAACAGAATATCAAATCACTGAGATTTTAAACATTATTATTCAAACAAGATAGCATATAGATTTTATAATCAGCATTAATAAATATCGTTGATATTTTTACTATACAACATTGCATCTGCTTTGCCAAATATTTTCTAGAATTAGTTGTAGATTGAATCTGAGGATGCTGTCAAAAAGATAAAGATGGTAGTGGATCAACAATCATTTTAGGTCCTAAATAATGGGAACTGTGAGTGCAGACAGAGGAGAGGGCTCCTGTTTTCAGTAGCTCTCTGCCCTTGAACATGTCATTCTTCCCTAACCAGGCTTCTCTGCCTCACTCCTTTAAATTGAAGGGTTGATGGACTACATGATTAAAAGTTATAAAAATGACATGTTGTTCCAAGATGGCTGGGTACAGAAAGCCCCTACTCAGCTCTTACTTAAGCTATTTTCCAAAAATTGGAAGCAAACACAATCACATACACTATGGGGTCACTCACCTGCAGGGATGATTTGGGGACTTAGCTGAATGAGGCTGGAAAGAAAAACAGACCTCACAAGCTTATTACAGGCAGCTGCAATTTTAGACTGGAGCTTGTCAGACTCATTTTTTTTTTTTTTTTTGTCAAGGTTAAGTCTTGGCCAAGTCTATTCAGGTCTACTTTCCCAGAATCTAAGCCAAAATGATGAAAACTTCCTTTGAACTTGAAGGCTCTGTGGTAAGTGAAGAAATTAAAAGACATCCAAATGTAGAAAAAAAGGAAAATTGACTTTCTTCTTAATTTGAACGTTCAGAAAAACCAGTAATTAGATTTGTTATTTTAAAATCTAACTTAATTCCTTTAATCTGAACATTTGAAAGGGCTTTCAGATCCTCACAAATTACCATTAATCCTTACAGAACAAAGATAACCTATGGCATTTTAATGGTATGGTATGTGGAAATAACATCACATGAGTTTGATCATTCCTCTCAAGTTTCAGTCTCTTTTTCCTCTCTAAGGAATTAGTTTGAAGAAGAAAACCAACTTGGTGTCAGTGATTGGACAATGATTTTAATATGTATACATATAACTATGAATAGGGAGAGCAATTTTTTTTTCCAAAAGCTGTAGAGAATCACAGAGAACAAACTAGCCAGAGTACTGGTTAGTATAAATAAAATTTCATATTTCATTCACAGTAAAATTATTTTTAGCACAGCATTTTGATCCCAGTCATAGAGTACACTAGAATCCCTCCCTATCTCTCTTTAAAAATGCTGCAGTCACCTTTTAGCTAATATTCATGATACTGCAGAGTGTTAGACTAAAAAAGATTTCAGAAGACACCTGCTTCCTCCTTCTGCCTTCTTTCACATGTGTAAACTGATCAATAAATTCGAAGCAACTTGATCCAGTTGAGTCATTCATTAGTAAACCAAGAATAAATCCCAAAGCTTCTACCCATTTCTTTCAAAATCTCCTCCAAAAGAGATCATGTGGGGGCTGAAGCAATGGCTCAGTGGTTTCAACATTTGCCTGACATGTGCAAGGACACAGGTTTGAACCCCAGCACCACATACACAACGAAGACTCGGAGCAATGAAAGCCGCATGAAAAATGAATTAAAATTAGTTCCACTCTCCCTCTCACTGTCCTCTCTAAAATAAATAAAAATTTAAAAAGATCATGTGGTTTAGAAAGTGAGCTTTCTTTTATTTTTCTCCCCCTTTCACTTCTGTCACCCAGCATCTTCTTTTCCTTCTCATATCACCGATCCAGTATGAATTACAAGGAAATCCTCTCCCACAAATAGCCCAGGCACCTCCATTCAGGTTCCAGCGTGTGGTGTGCGGCTCAGTTCATGATCCAGGCAGAACCAGTGTTGCCTTAACCTGGATGTAGGTTCAGCATGGGGCGTGTGTCCCTGACAAGGTCTCTGAGACACAAGGCAGCCTCTGCTGGGGCCACTGGCAGGAGGCAGCTGCTCCTACCCACTGAGACTAAGCCTCCAGAATGTGAGGCAGGTGTTATCTGCAGCCACCTAGCACCATGTGAAGCCAGAACATAAAGCCATTAGGGGAGAAGCCAGAGCTGAGAGATTAAATGGATTCCTAATGACATATTCAATTAGGTCCCACCTGAAGCCCCAAATTACCACCTGGATTTTGCAGTAATGTGGGCCAATAAATTCTTGTTGTTTGTGTGGAAACCAACTCTAGATGTCTTTCAAGCCACTTGAGCACTAACTAGGGTTGCAAGATAAAACACAGGACAGCTGTTAGATTTAAATTTCAGATTAAGAGCAAATGAATTTTCAGGATAAGCATTTCCTGTGCAATATTTGGGAAATCTGACAACTCTAATCCTAACTCACATCAGAAGCAATTTCTAAATGGAGACCAGCACCAATGCAGAAAGGAAAGAGGTCCAAGACAATGACACACAGAAATAGCATCATGGCACACAGTAAAGTAGTTCATACACTTCCCTTTAGGGGAACAAGAACTAGTTAGTCATCACATCATACCAGACAAGAGAAAAGGTAACATATTTATCAAGTCAGCATTTGAAGGCCCTATTTCCTCCTCTGATCCTCTCTCAACAAAGGTTTCAAACTCAAAACTGTAGAAGTTATTGACAGAGGAGTGAGGTGGCAATAGCCACTAGGTTAATCATGACCTGCCTGGGTTCAATTCTGGCATTTTATTTCACCAGGTGATTACAGACTTTGTACAGAGCACTGTGAGTAGCAGGCATGGGAAACTCTCAATTCCGCTGATCCAAAGTCCCTATTCTGCCCAGAAGAACAAATACAGGTAAATGCAAGGGAACAGCAGTGCCCACCACACTGGTGTGGAAAAGGGAACAGAAAGGTCAGTCCTGAAGGACTCTGGATTTGAGCTTGGACCTCCGGGGGAGAGGGTTGCTGTGCAGCAATGGGCAGGTATGGTCATCTCCATCAAAGCCTTGTTATTAATAACCATTGACTTTCTGTGACTTCTCCTCTCTTCTCCTATTGTTCTTCCTGTCTTCCTGGCCCTTTTCTAATAATGATGATGTTGTTTAACAACCTGCACCATCAAGGGCAAAGCTAATGGCGGGGTGGGGTCAAGAGAGTGTAAGTGATTCTGGATGGTTGGTCATAACTCAAGAACACCAAATTTAAACTCTATTAGATTTATAGGTATTAAGACTACAAATCTGAAAAGACATTTACCAATTCTATAATTTACTAGGTGAGAGAATAAATGGGAAATCAGGCAACTGGTGATAACTGCAGGTGTGGGATTAGAGCCCAGTGAAGTTGTTTCTAGAATTCAAGCTTGCCCTGAAATACTTAAAGAAATTCAACCAGCAGGCTCTTTGAATCACTCCTCTTAAAGGTGACCAAATGAAAACATGTAGCTGATTGTTGTTGTTGTTATTTTATTTGTTTGTTTGTTTCTCTATTCCCCATCAATTCAGCATCTCATTTGGATATTTCTCAAATAAGGAAAAGAACGGACTTTTCCTTTAAGAATGAGGAGGTGAGAGGACTGTCCCATTTTACAAATCTCCCATGCCTATACTCAAAGGGAAACCCAAGGGGCACCCCAAACACTTCCATTTGTCTTTTTCTGGGGCAGACCTATTAAGGTGTCACCGTTCAGAAAATTCATCAGCAAACTAACATGTCCACATTGGATGTGGGTCTGTTGACATTCGCCTGTTTCAGAGGTGAATATAACAAGGAAAGGAATCACTTTCAGCATATTAAAACACTGGGGAAATTTTGGTGTAAAAAGTCTGGCAACAGAATTAAGGAGCACAGGATCCTGTCTGTTTTCACTTATGGCAGCAAGATGTGCTGTGTAAAATCAGGTTAGCAGTGAAAATTAGTCTGGTGTGCTAATTCGTAGCTCCTCTATACTTATGTCATGGGCCCATTATATAATTCAGTGAGATTCTGGGGCCTTTCTCTAGGGAGGGCGAGTTCTAGAAAACAAAGGTGCTAGACAAGCAGAAGGGAAGTCCTTTGACAAAAGGAGTATTCAGGTCCATACTTTTCAGAAGCCCTTTCTCTTTATACCTATGGCTCCTGACATCTGAATGATGAAAGAATGGTACTGATTATTTTCTTTTCCCAAAGTACATACTTCTACATGCATGGCCAAGATCCTTCAGTTTGTCATGGATGAGAAAGCAGGAAATGGCCTATTAATTTGCAATGAGGCATTAAAGGGTCTCTGATGCAATTCATTTTTTAAAAATCATACCCTCTCCTCCAGGTGATATACAGTAGACCTGGTCTTAACTGCTTTGACATGCAGAGTGAGGAAAAATATTTAGTCTTCTTCAAATTCACTGCCTAGCCAGATCCTCTGATTCATTTTAATTTCTCCAAATCTGAGTGGTACCTTTTTAAAGAAAGTGAAGTTATTCAACAATGATAGCTCTCTTAGTCACAAATTCAAATTTCTCCAATGGAAGCATAAATGATGTTTGTTCTTTGAAGGGTAAATATTCCACGGCAAGTTTCCCTCTACTCATCCACATCTGCATGTTTAGTGTGATCACGGATATTATACCAAATGGTAGCACCAGGTAGAATGAGCTCATCATGGAATTCTGTTAATAGGAAAAGATAAAGCAATACATTGCAAATGAATGGGTCTTGTCAAACCCCTGATGAAACCTCGTAGGTCGGTGTAACTTCATTTTTTGGCTTATTTCTTGATAAGGGGAGTTGTAGGCATTACCAAAACCCTCTTCTTCCTTATTCCCATACTCTTTATAGCCATTTGGTAGGGTTTTCAGCTCTATGATAAAGCTTCAGAATGGAGCATCCACACAGTACCACTAACAAACCTCTCACTCACATCTGCTCACATAGATTCCTCCTTCTGGTTATTGGTTCTTGGCCAGGCTCAGATTGCTACAGTTCTCTGGATCTCATCTCTTCTCTATGATGCACCTATTCTTTTCAATATCATTTTCCCTTCATCACTGGATTATTCACATATTCCATAAAATAAGGTTTCACTGGGCTTCTCACGTTTATGTAGACTGTGGTTTCCCATTTTCTCCTTTGTAATCGAGATTTTATTTTTATTGATTTATTTTGCTTTGGTGTTGCATCTTATTCATTCCTGCACCCATAAGCCCATCCAATGAAAATTTGTCACTTCATTGTCATGCTTACTATGAACTTCTTTGTCAAATTCTGTGGTCTTTTTAACTTGTTGCAATGAACAGCAACTTTTTGCAGTTAATAACATTAACTTCTCTAAAACACTGTCTTCACTTGGCTTCTGTAAGATCTTCTTGGCTCTCTTTCATCCTCCAGGGTATTCTTCTCACTATCCATTATTGATTAACTATCAGCTTACAAATCTTTATATTCTGAAAGGCCCTAGGGATCTGTCTTCAAATCTGTTAATGTCCATCTACACTTCCATCCAAATTATATTGGCTCTGCACTTGAACTATATCTGGAATTGGACAATGACAAGATTTCCACAGCTACCAGCTTAGTCCATATCACCACTTTCTTCCCTCTATACAATGGGAACAGCCTCCTAAGAAGTGGCCTAGCTTCCCTTTTGCCAGAAGCCAGGATCTTCTTTTAAAATCTAAGTACAATCTGTTACTCTTCTGCTCAAAACCCAGCGTGAACTCGTTCCTCCAATTTTCATCTAGAATAAAATTGAAAATTTCAACATGATACATTTTGCTTTACCTCTCTGGCTTCATGGAATGATTTCCCTGTCTTGCTGCCCTAATCCATTCCTGCTGCTATAACAAAACACCACAGACTTCATAATAAATAAACAACTATTTTTTCTGACAGTTCTCTAGGCTAAGAAGTCAAAGATCAACCTGCCCTTGAGTCGGTGTCTGGGGAGGGCTTGCTCGTTGCCTACAAGATGGTGCATTGTTGTTCCATCTCTGGGAGAGGATGAATGCAGCATCCTCACGTGGCAGAAGAGCAGAAGAACAAAAGTGGACTGGGACACTCCCTATAACCTGTTTTATCAGAGTAGTAATCCATGAGGGTGGAGCTCTCACAACTTGATAACTGCCCAGGAGGCCTCTCCTATAATGTGATCACATTGAATATGAAGTTGCAACACATCAACCAAATATGTAGGAACACACACTCACACCAGGGCGCTTACTCCCTAGCAGTCACGCTACATTTCTTACGCCTCCTTGAATATGTCAAGGACTCTTACCTTTGGGTATTAGGCCCAGTTTCTTCTTCCTAGAGATATTTCCCAGCAGATATCTGCAGCATGTGTCTGCAAATAACTTAGATACCACGCAATAAATGTGCATTCCTAACCCTCATCATTCTCTCTTTTCATCCAAGTTCTTTGTAATTTTTACATAATGTATTTTTATTAAAAAAATTTACTTGATTTTTATTTCTTTTTTCCTTTTGGGATATAAGCCTCATGATAGTAAGAATTTGTTTTATTGTTTTCTTTTACCCCAGAGTCTAGAATAGTGTTGATCACCTAGCAACTAGTTAATAAACAGCTGAATTTGAATGAACCTTCATCTCTGAAGGTAATAATATCTGTCCTGCTTTTATTGCCATATACTTTCTCCAAATATCATTTAGATTTTGAGTTCTTTTTCTATTTCCAAATATCCTAAAAATACACACATATACAATAAATACTGGATTAACACATACACATAAACTCACGCAGGCATCTAAAATACAAACAATTTGTGCTGGCACAGTGCTGCATGCCTCTAACTCCAGAGACTCAGGAGGCTGATGCAAGAGGATCACAAGTTTGAGGTCAGTCTTAACAACTTTGTGAGTACCTAAGCACTTATTAAGACCCTGTCTTGAATCAAAAAAGGAAAAAAAACTAAAAAGGGTTGGGTATGTAGCATAGTGGTTAAAGTGCCCTTGGATTTATCCCCCAGTACCAAAAAATAAAATTACATAAATAAATAAAAATATGAACAATTTCATATGATAGAGCCAAAATGTAACAGGAAAAGTTATTTCTCAGGATTATGAATATATGCTAAGGATGTTGGAGCCATTGTATTATGAACCAAACAGTAAGTGAATTTTATGTATCATTTTAATGGGAAAAATATTTTAGATTGAGAATAAAATCTTAGTATGGGATAGATAGCAAATGCAATTGATTTGTTACACATTCAAATCTTAATTGATAATTAAGCTATAACGTTAGCCTTAGGTTACCTAACTCTTCTGTAACAATTTCACATTTGGCAATGATTCTTTGTTAAGCCAAATTTTAGTCAAGCTTTTGAACCACTTCCTGTACCTATCTGTGCCCTTTACTGTAAAAGCCAGTTTTAGCAAGAACCGTCTAATTTGGTGTACTAAAAATTCCCCACTCTGGATATCTGAACATTTTCAATACTATTCATGTTCGTTATTTTCCATCCTCCAGCCTCTGCAGATTTGATCACCCTGGCCTACCTTTAGCAAGAATCCTCTGACATCAGTTTAGCCACACCCCCAAAGGTGCCCTGATATTTCCTCTTATTAATTTCCCATCCACTGCCATTCCCCTCCCTCGTTGCTACCAATTCTCATTTCCCATGCTATATTCTGAGTGGAGCCCTATCCCCCTTCTCCCACGTGAAATCCAATTGTCAATATCCCTATCCCTATCATCCTGGCCCTAAATAAAGTCTTCCTTATCCGAGCTTTAACAAATGTTCTTGAATATTTTTTTCTTTGACGTAAGTAAACATAAAGACTTCTGATAATCTCCTCTAAACCAGAACCTCTTGGCTGAAACATGCCAACAAGTTTGTCTCTTGCATTACACTGCAGTGCTTCAGGCTGTAGGAGTGAGGGGGATCCCTCTCTGCATTCTCATGATGGGAATCTGGATCTTGCTTAGTTACCTACCAGCTCAACAACTTGGTTGTCCTCTCTATCTTTCAAGAGAATTCAATTAAATAATATCTGTAAGCATCCAGCATTGGACCTGATATAAGGAACCATTATCATTATTTTTTGTTATTCCTGCAAATCCAAGTATCAGCTGAGAACATGAAAACTTCTCATAATTTGCTGGGACAGCCTGAGGTTGCTTTATCTCATCACCAGGGAAGACTCATGCCTATCACAGTGACTGGCCTGCGTACCTTTAAAGTGTAAAGACAGAAGGTACATGCTCTCCAGCTTAAAGCTGACATTTCTAAACCTCTTGCGCTAAGTGGGTAGTTGACTAAGTCCTGGCCAAAGAGCTGAAAACTTGGAAAACTTTATATAAATATTTTTTTCTTTACAAAGATACCTTCTTTGGGACAAATCAAACTCTTTAAAAGGGGACCACTGAGATCCTTCTGACTTTTTCTCCTGATTTAACAGTGGAGAGAACATGAATAATGGCATTAACAAGACAGATAGGTTTGTTTTATTCTCATGATACTCATAAATGCTACCTTATTTCACTGGCTTGGGATTTGCAATAATGGTGCAAACTCAAGGTGCATGGAGCTGCTGGCATCAAACAGGCACTGTGAGCACCCCCACCCACTGACAAAGGGCCCATGAGCCAGTTTCAACTAAAAACGCACCCAACGAAGCAATATAAATGATTACTCGTTAAATATCAGCTTCAGAGCACACGTCATTTTAATACTCCTTGTGACAAAATGGTATCTTATAGATACCTCTGTGGCCTACATAAAAATGACAGTGGTTTCCAGAAAAAGCACTTCTGAAGTTGTTTGGGTTTTAATCTGAATTAGCCACCTTTTTCAAGGGCTGATAATTTTACTTGAGAGAGCAACTGACACACTACAGTTATTCAGACGTGGATAATTGGCAGATAATTTCTTGAAAGTGAATAAAGCAAGCCTACTCTTTCAAGGAAACAACTGACAGCATTTGCAGCTAAGGATAAAATTTGAGCTTTCAAGCAGAAATTAGATTTAGGAAAACTCACATCTGCTACTGAGAGCTTGGCAGATTTGTGAAACGTAAGACTTCACTGACTTTTAGATTGGTGTTATTTTCATGAATGATAATTTTTAATACTATAAAATAAAATGTGAAAACATTTAGAAACAGGCATAACATAGTGGATTGAGATTTTTCAAATGTCCAGCACTGTGCATGGGTAGAAGATCCAGAAAAAGTGCTAGATAGAAACAAAGGGATTTTACAGTGACTTCAGTTCTATAGGTTGTCACGGGTATCTCCTCTCACCTCTTCTTATTTGTTACCTTTTTATTTTTTTATTTATTTGATATAGTCTTATATATCGGAGGGAATTGTTGTTACATATTCATGCATACATGACATAGTGACATAGTAAGTTAAGGCCAATCCTAGACCAGGATCTACCCTGCTTCATCCATTTCCCAAACTCTGGAATCCCATTATACTATAGTTTGCAATGAACATTTACATGTATAATAATTGTTGACAATTCGAAGTTTCTCTGCCTGCCTGTGTATAGGTAGGCTTCTAATGGGGGTTGAATATTCCCCGTTGTATTGATAATCCCCTTTATCCCTCCGCCTTTTAATAAGACTGGGATTGGGCTGGAAGGGTGGCTCAGTGGTTGTGGTGCTAGCCTGGCATGAGTGAGGATGAAGGTTCGAATCCCAGCGCCACATACACAACAAAGTGTTGTAACAACGAAAGCCTCATGAAGGACTAAATAAAATTGAATCTCTTTCTCTTTCTCTCTCTCTCTCTCACTGTCCCTCTCTAAGAAAAAAAAAAAAAAAAAAAAAAGGACCTGGCTCTTTTCCTCATGCTTTATGGGATAAGAGAGTCCCCTAGTGGGCCCACACTTCATCTCTCAACAATCACACTCTAACGTAAAATCATCTCTGATAGCTCTACCAGAAGTAGCTTCTACCATGACTTTGTTATTCCTCATTTTAATTATAATTACTAAGCTTTCCTGTTTTAGTCAACTTTTTGTTGCTGCTACCAAAAAATACAAGAACAAAATGGAGGAGGGGAAGTTCTTTTGGGGTTCACAGTTTCAAAGGTCTCAGTACACAGATGGCCATATCCACAGCTCTGTGCCTAAGGTAAGACAGAATATCAAGGTGGAAGGGCATGGAGGAGGAAGGAGACTCAAAACATAGCAATCAGGAAACAGAAAGAGAGTTCTACCCACCAGGGACAGAATATGTACCCCAAATTCATCTACATCAGCTAACCGTATCCTACCTGTCTATAGTTACCACCCATTAATTCATATTAGTGGATTAAGCCATTGATCAGGTTAAGGCTCTCATAACCCAATCATTTCACCTCTAAACACTCTTGCACTGTCTCACACATGAGCTGTTGGGAGATACTGCATATCCAAATCATAACAATTTTTTTGTCCCTAGACTTTTCCAAAAGAATGCAAATTTCACGAGTCAGGAATTATTTTCCCTCTTTGGTTCACTAGTGGAAGCCAGAACATGGGACAGTATCAAGAACATGTTCTGTACTCACTATATTTGTTCAATAAATCAATCAATAAATGAATAAACATTTTAAGTTTTAGTACACTCAGTGTTAGGGGAGCTAAATATCTTGAACAAACTCACTTAGCTTTCTTCGGTAGCTAGATTTGACATCAGGTTAGAGCCAGAACCTAAACTCTTTAATGAATTCACTATTATATGCTTGAACTTCCTAAAAATATACACGTGCTCATATCTCCGCATCCCCCACATTTTTTTTTAGAGAAAGAAGGACAGTGAGAGAGAAAGAGTGAAAGAAAGAATCAATTTTATTTAGTTTTTCATGTGACTTTCATTGCTCAGAGACTTCTTTAAGTATGTGTGCTGGGGTTCGAACCCAGGTCCTTGTGTATGCCAGGCAAGCACTGCAACCACTGAGCCACCATTCCAGCCCCCCTCTAAGTCCCATTAAGACAGAAAATATAACTTAATTGGAAAAGACTTGTGGATTTGGGTAGATAAGTTGTCTCTCTACCATTTCAAACACTTTAGGGAAGGAAAGAGTAAGATGTTGTACTCAGTTTTGTGGAGACATCAGAAAATTATACAGATATGGGCTATCGGGAAATCAGAAAGAAATATGCTTGATAAGTGCAAAGGCGGTGAAACTAATCAATATACACAGGACAAAAACCAACTCAATATCTACAGGCTACAACTGCTTCTATAGGTAACTTACAGAAGTGTAAAAAAGCCCAAACACATAGGGAAGCCCCCAGAATCAAGACAATGCCTATGGATATATAATATACTCAGCAATGGGCCATGTTCTTTTTGGATCATTTCAATATCTTGTGTATATTTTAATGTAGATTTTTACTGCGAAGGACAATGAACATCTATTCATCCTCAGAAAAATGCAAGTTAAGATTTATGTTACATACTAATATATTAATAGAAAAATAATGGCATTTAGGTCTCCCCAAACCCTTTGTCTTAATTTTTATGCCCTTCAAGGAGAACTCAGTGATGACCTCAGGTTTTGGAGAGCCTGTGTTGCTAATCATAAGAATGTTAGATGAGACTGATGTCAGAGTGATTTACAGATTGATTTATATTGTGACCCCTTGAAATTAAGCAAAGTAGAGGAGGAGCCAGAAGAAAATGAGCTAAGGATTTCAAGAGAGTTTGTGCAGAAGAGAAAAAGGAGACGCTATGGCCACTTCTTGTGTGTGAAGGTGTGGGCGTTGGGAGCGTTTGAGGGTTGTTTTGCTGTGAGTATTGTAAAGTAATTATTTTAAGTGCAAGTGTTTCAATTTGATTGTTTCAATGCATTGACATTTAATTAATCCTTTAGAGGTTTCTTTTTTTTTTCTTTTTTTTTTTTTGGAGAAATGCTATGAAAGCCAAATTACTTTGCTATGTTATACTTGGAATTACATTTCTTCTAGATTTAACAACCAAGTTGTGGATCCTAGTCATCAAAGGCCCAGGATAAACCTTGTTATAATGATTTTCTAATGAAATTTCATTAGTAGGGTTTTTGTTGTTGTTGTTGTTCCCATGATGGGGACTGAAGCCAGTTCCTCATGCATGATAGTTGAGCACTCTACCCCTGAGACTCCCAACCATTCATTAGTAGTTTGATTATACACAGTGTGGACATGAGCTATTTCTTTTTCTATCTTTTAACCCCTAAGCACTGATTTTATTGAAGATTGATCCACAAAACAGTGATCTCACAAACGGGCTCTTTCTTCTTGTTTGGGGGCTGCCCTGTACCACTAGTCACATATTGCTACTGAGCCCTTTAAATGTGGTTAGTGAAATTGAGAAATAAAATTTTTATGTTATTCAACTAAAACTTAAATTTACAAATGAACACTTAATTTTTGGAAAACTTTGAAGTATCTGTGGAACAAAATAAATCTATTTTTTGAAGTATAAATTTTGTGTAGCCTAAATATAGGTCAAGCATTCCTGATGAAAAACAGCATATAAATTGCAATACACAAAAGATACACACAGATTTTAAAAACATAGTACACAAAAGAACAGAAGATATTTTATTAACAAATGTGTGTCGATTATGCGTTAAAATAATATTTTGGATAACTACGTTAAGTAAAATTGTTTAATAACACTCATTTACTCATTCACCAAATATTTAATGAGTACTTTCTATTACAAACATTATTAGAGAAAGAGGGCTGGTTAAAATTTGTTTGAGCTGAATACAATCAGGCAAAAACAAATGCATGTGTCTCTGAGGAACTGAACAAAAGAGACCACATGATGTAGTTTGAATGTGATTTGTCCTCCCTAGAATTCACATAGGAGTTCAGTCCTCACAGTGTGATACTAAGAGGTAAGAAACATTAGACTATGGTGTGTAGAGGTGGGGCTTTTGAGACGTAGTGAGGATTCAATAAATTCAAGGAGTACCTCACTTATGCCTGAATCTTACTGGCTTCATAGGAAGAGATAGGGAGACCAGGAAGTCTCCCTACACAGAAGCCTGTCCCTCTCCATGTGATATACTATGTGGTCTTGAGATTCTGATCTAGGCGGCTTTCACCAGATATCAGCCCTTGACCTTGGATTTCCAAAACTGTGATCCAAAATAAACCTCTTTTCTTTAAAACCTTCCCAGTCTGTAGTATGACACTATTAGTAACAGAAAATGTAAACACAGCAGAGCTATTGTTCAGCTCTTCATTGGAAAGATGAGGCTTGAGTCTGCCTAAGTGCTGAGGGTTTACAGAGGCAGAGAGTGAAGTCAAGATGCAGGTCCTCAGTAAAGCCATGGTGGCCTCGGTGAAAGCAACAGCCAGCTGAACCACAAGCCATTCTGGGAGAGTGAAGGAAGAAGAAGATAAGCACCATTTTCAGTGATTGCAGTTGATGGGGCTCCTGCTACAGGGGTACAGTAAATATACTACCTAGAGCCCAGAAACTCTGGACCCCAAGGAAGTAGCATACCTACTGTATACTCTGTTCAAGTCAACAAGAGGACCAACTGCTTTTAAATTTGAATGCATTTCACCTATAAAGGTACTAAGAACTATAGAAAATTATATTGAACATATTATTGGAAATTGTAATTAAGGAGTAGTGGCTTTTAAACAGGTATGCAAATTCTTTCACAGTCCTCCTTTCCAAAAGTGGTCTTAATTCCCCTCCCTTGCAAAGTGGCTTGGGCTTCAGAATTCCTTTCTAACCAGGGAATGTGGCAGAACTGATGTCACAGGAATGCAGGGTCATCAGAAGGGTGTAGCTTCTGCTTGGCTTTCCCTCCTGTGACACTCACTCTGGGAGAAGGCAGCTTACATGCTGTGAGATGCTTTAGCAGCCCTAAGGGAAGCCCAGATGGAGAAGATCTGAGGTGTCTGATCAAAGCCAGCCCAATTTCACTAGTCACATGAGCCACAGGAAATGGATCTTCCAGTGACATTAAGACTGTAGGAGGGCTGGAGCGGTGGCTCAGCGGTTATGGTACTTGCTGGCATGTGTGAGGACCCAGGCTCAATCCCCAGCACTAAATACACAACTAAGTGTTGGGAAAATGAAAACAGATGAAAAATTAAGAAAAAGTTTGATTCTCTTTCTCTCTCACTATCCCTTTCCCTAAAAAAAAAAAAAAAAAGAAAAAAAAGAAAAGAAAGACATTTAGGATACAGAAGCACCAGCCAACATCTCTACAACCTCATGGACAAACTGCTCCAGCGTCACCTAGCCAGGCTGCTTCTAAGTTCCACCCACAGGATACTATGAACTACACTTACTTTTTTATTATTTTAAAACAATAAAGTGTATGGTATTTCTTTCAAAAATAACTTATAAAAATTCTGTTTAAAAATGAATTTTCTTATGGTTAAGACCTTTCACACACCCTGTGGGTACCTGAAGTGGGAATGTCATGATGAGGTTGCCATCTTGGCAATAATGTTCTGGCAACACTGACAGAGAGATCAGATGGCCGACTCAGATTTTGCTGGAAGGTGACTGGCTCTATTTTAGTCTCCCAGCATAGAAGTGACCTGAAGAAGGGCAATAGCAGGGGAGATAGAGAAATAAAAAGATGACGTTTACAAATGTCAGAATTATTCACTTACAGATGACACCACATTTTTGAGCTAGAGTACCTTAGGGATCAGTGATGCTTCAGACAAAAATATTTAGGTGTTTAGGAATGGGGATTTGGTTTTAGAGTAAATTAAAGGTAACATGTTATGAGATTTAGATATAATATCTTGAGACTGGATGAGTGGTAGAGTCTCTGTTAGTGAAAACTAAACTTTGACATAATTGTCAAGAGGTGTATGTGATTTTGTGTGTGTGTGTGTATGTGTGTGTTTTACTATAAGTAGCAGGAAAGTAAACTTTTGGAGAGTGACAGCAATTTATCAAGATTTGGACAAGGATTTGGTTCTCTTAGACAAGGATTTGTCAAAATGGAAAAATCTATCCATGAACCTTTGCTTTATTGCTCTTTATGATGTCACAAATATTAAATAAAGATTCACACCATTGGTATCTCCGAGAACAGAACAGGTCAAAGAAAACATCTTTCCTCAATTCTTGATGATAAGAACTCAGTATTAACTTACTAGCTTTTGCTTTTCTACTTTGCTTTTATCTATTACTTAAAATTTGATCTCCTTACATAATCCTCATGAGCCTCTTTTTCCTACTATCCTCATCGGAGAGGGAAGCAAAGGAACCACAATGTTTTGTTATGAACTGGTCCATACATTCTCAATTTCTCTTAGCTTTATGCTCCCTATGTAAGAGCAGTATTCTTATCCTTGTTCATAAATGAGAAGCATGATTGTAAGAGCAATACACTCATTGTCCACAGCCTGGATGAAAACACCAAAGCCTTCATGTAATCTTTTTAAAGCTCTTAAAATATATTAGTTTTTTTTAAATTGATACTGCAGTGTGAAATTTCAGTACATACATACAATATGTAATAATAAGGCATGGTAATTACATATCCATCACCTTAAACTTTATTATTTCTTTGTGTTGACATCATTTAAAATACTCTCCACTAGCTACTCTGGAATACAATTAAATGTTGTTAACCATAGTAAGCTACTGTTATAGTTCAGATATGAGATGGCACCCAAAAGCTCATGTGTGAGACAGAGAAAGTTTAGAGGTAAAATTATTGGGTTATGAAGTTTGTAGATTAATCAATGTATTAATCCCCTGATAGGAATTAACTGGGTGGTAACTGCAGGCAGGTAGGGTATGGCTGGAATAGGTGGGTCACTGCGGTGTGGCTTTGGGGTATATGGTTTGTCTGTAGTGAGGGGTGTCTCTCCATGCTTCCTGGTGTCCTTTCCTGAGCCCCTGTCCTCTACCACAACCTTGTGCCACAGTGTTTTGCTTCATCTCTGACCCAGAGCAATGAAGCCAGTCATCTCTGCACTGAGACTTCTGAAACTGTGAGTCCCAAAATAAACTTTTCCTACTACAAAATTGTTCCGGTCAGGTCTTTTGATCACAGTGTTGCAAAGTTGATTAAAACACCTACTGTGCTATAAAACATTATAAGTCTTCTTTTTATCCATCTGCACCCGGCACCTGTAAGCCATCCTCTCTCTACTGCCTTCCACCCAGCCATCTCAGCCTAAGGAGCCACTATTCTTCTGTCTACAAGATCAATTATTTTTAGTTTCTACATGTAAGTGAAAACATGCAGAATTTCGTTTTCTGTACCTGATATTTCACTTAGCGTAATGTCCTCCAGATTTAACCATGTTGTCCCAAATAACAGAATTCCTTCCTGCTTCCGATGTGGACTAGTATTCCATTGCATATACACCCCATTTTCTTTATATGTTCATCCATCCTTGGACATTTAGGTTGACTTCATATCTTGGCTACTGTGAATAGAGCTGTAGTGAACATGGGGATATCTTTAACATACCAATTTCCTTTCCTTTGAAAATACACCCAGATCATACCGTATTAATTTAAATTCCCAATGTTGTATGACAGCACCATTTTTCCATAACATCACCATCTTTTGTCTTTTTTTAATCTTTTTGAAAATAACCATTCTAACTAGGGTGATATCATGGTTTAGATTTGCATTTCTCTGATAGTTAGAGATGTTGAACTTTCTTCATACACTTGCTGTCCATTTGTGTATCTTCTTTTGAGAAATGTCCACTCAGATCATTTACCCATTTTTAAATAGGACTTTTTTCCTGCTATTGAATTGATTGAGTTTCTTATATACTCTGAATATTATTAATCCCTTGTTAGTTGAAGAGCTTACAAATATTTTCTCCTGTTTTGTAGACTGTCTCTTAACTTCATTGATTATTTACTTTGCTGGATTTTGTAGTGTTTGAACTTTGCTGATTATATACATAGCCAGTGGCCACTGTCCTCTTTGTTCCTGCTCAAATTGTATGTTCTTATATAATATTCTGCCAAAACCTATTGATTTCACCCTATGAAACATATCCTCTGCTCCTTTCCTATTATTCCAAAAAGGTTCATCTTCCAAAATGTTTCCCCAGGTTTTCACCTCTTCCTTTAAGCCCTCCTTTCTCCACAAAGTATCACAGAACTTTCTCTGACAACTATATCAAGAGTTTATGACTTATGGCTTGACAATGAAGAATTTTGGACTAGCCATTCTCTGCACTTAACTGACTTGATCGTCTCCACAACTTCTGGTGAACGGAGACCATACTTCTACTCATTTGATTCCGGACATACCTTACTAATTACAGGCAATTGTCTATTATATGTTTATTGGACAGAAAAAGATCCTACACTTTTAATTATTCTCAGGATGACTCATTTCTTTCCATGATATAAAGGAGCCACATCAATCTATCTACAAACTCATTTTGAGTTTTATTTCTAAATACTTCATCTGCCTCTCACCCAACGATTTTTCCATTAGTGCATGCCATCTTATATTTCATATTTTTTCACATAGTTTTCTTCTGCTTTTAACATTATTTTTCTCCATCATCTCTTTGAAAAATTCTTATCCTTTAAGATTGCAAGACATTTTGTAGCTGCCCCTCAAGCAGCAACTCTCTGCTCCTTTCTCCTCAATGTTTGAAGAGGAGTGACCACAGAGAAGGGACATCACTGCTGCTGTAAAGCAGAAAGCATAATTCTATCCCTTTATTCCAGTGGCAAGTGCAGGACTGGGTAAGTAACCCAGGCATAGGAAAGTTAACCCCTGCATTTCCTGGCTACGATCACTGGTTAAAGGGCAAATAGTAGCCTTAGGTGACCCAGCAAGGTTAGCCATATTTTTATTCAATTTGGGGGAAACACTGTCTCTTGATATGGATGGGATGATGAGGGGGGTAAGTAGGTATGAGAGGTGGTACTGATACACTCATTTCCAAACTGTGAGAGAAGCCAGCTTGAGGATGAAGCAGCCCAGAGAAGATGCAAGGCCTGAGCGACTCCGGGAGAGGTGGCCTCCGAGCAACTAACCCTGCCCTGTCACCTGCATTGCCTCTGAGTTGTTTTTACCTATGTGAGCCAATAAATTCCTTGAACTGCTTAAGCCTAATTGAGTTGAATTTTCTATTAATTGTAATTTAAATTGCCTTGCACAAAAATCCAGATAAAATTTAACTCCCCTTCTGAAGCTTTCTCCTACCCCCATAGGAAGGTGTGCTTATTGACCCTTCTTTTCTTCTCCAGAACTTTGCTAATACAGCACTCATGCCATTGGAGGAGTGGATTGTAATGAGCTGTTTTATTATTTGCTTCCCCAGTATACTAGGAATTCAGTAAGGACAGAGTCCAGATCCCATTAGCATTATATTCTCAGAGCCAGGCACATTACCTAGTTCTCGTAGAAGATAAAAATAAATAAATAAGTGAATCTTAGGCTCCTTTACCCTGTTCTCTATTTCATTCCTTGACAAGACCCAACAAGTTCAATAGCTAGTAAAAGGTACAGTTTCAGTAATATGCCTGGATTGGTTTAAAATAGTTTGCAGTGGTTCAATGTGTTTTTTACAGGTTATTAGTCTCTGCCCTCAGTAACCTTTATACCAATCCCACTATGCTCAATTTCCTTTTGAAATTACTTACAGCTTCTGCAGAAGAGACCACTTGCATGCTCATCCATTTATTCATTCAGCAAATATTTATCATGCACCTACCTGATACAGGTCACTGAGTAAGGATGCAATAGTGAAAGAAATAGCAAATAAATTCTTGACTCTATACACAATGCATAAGTAATGCATAAGGAAAATATACACCATGTTAGATGATGGTAAGTTCTACAGAGAAAGATCTGGAAAGTGGGCAGGCAGGAAGTGCTGCAGGTGGTTGGACTGAAAATTTGAACAGAGTGATCATGACAGCCTCACTGAAAGAGTGAGAATCAAAGAAGATAAGGGAGATGAAAGCATGTCTTAGAGGAAAAAGTATTCAGAAAATACTTTTTTGTTGTTGCATAGGCCAACAATTACAAGAAAAATGTTCCCTATCACTAATCCCAATGACATATGACCTCAACCCTACCAGTTGGCTAGTAGAGAAAAATAAATAAATAAAAACAAAAGGCAACAAGTATCAGTGAGGATGGAAAGAAACTGGAATCTTTCTTTGCACACTGTTGGTAGGAATGCAAAATGATGCAGTTGCTATGGAAACCAGCATTGCGGTTTCCACAAAAAATTAAAACTAGAACCATATGAGGCAGCAATTCCACTTTCAGGTGTTTATTCAAAATTTGAAACCAGGATCTTGAAGATACAGTAGCACTTTCATTTTCAGACTGTAAAAGATAGAATTATGCAAATAGTCAAGAAGTAAAAAATAACCTAAATGTTTATCCATAGATGAACAGATAAAGAAAATAAGGCTTATACTCACAATGGAATATTATAAAGTCTTTAAAAGGAGGGAAATTATGCAATTTGCTACAACATAGATGAGTCTTGAGGACATTATGATTAAGTAAGCCAGTCACAGATGCATAATTCACTTACGTGGGAGACTTAGGGTAGCAGAATTCAGGGAATCAAAGAGGGGGTTGGTGATTTCCAGGGGGTGAGCAGGCAAATGGAGAGATGTAACCAATAGACTAGAAGTTTCAGTGCTGAAGCAAGATGAGTAAGTTCTAGAAAACTGCTGTGCAACCTTGCACTTACATTCAATAATGCTGGACACTTATGTAGTGTACACTTAATAATCCAAGAGGATAGCTATCATGCTGTGTTCTTAACACACACAAACACACACACACACACACACTAAGTACATGCGCTGGATGGAATCACCAATTGAACATTCTGGGGCTGGGGAGGGAATCCTCCAGCCAGGGAAACTGGAGTGGAGTGAATGAGGAGAAGTGAGAAGGAGGAAGGAGGATAGCATCAGAGAAATAATGCAGATCGAAAAATCATTGCACTCTGCTGCCTTAGGCTCTTTAATCAGAGTAAAATGAGAAGCTTCTGGAAGGCTTTAACAGGCAACACAGACTGACAGTCTCCCCATTAGAAAGCCGGGGGCACAGCCATGTGCACCGTTCTGAGGTTGGGAAAAGCAAATGTGTGGCTCTGCGCAGTGAGATTTATTTAATTAGCATTTGAGTTTCAAGTGGCTCGGTTTCCTTCTGATGAAATCCAATGTATTTAAATCTTACTAAATGTTTTAGCTAACTTGTCAGTCACACACTTTTTAATATGGGGAGGGTGATATATGAGTGGAAATGGAATACACAAAGAGTTTCAAATTCAGTATAACTTGGTAGAGGGATTAGGAGGCATCTTGTAAAGGTACGGAGTGTCTAATGTTTCACTTTATTTTTTCCTAAGAGGAGACTGAGTAATAGAACCAACTCTTTATTTTCTCCTCTGGCAGGCTGCTGCCTGTGATTGATAGCTATTAAATTAGGTTTTACCTCTCCAGTTTGGTACAGATTAAATACATTTATAGCACAGCAAGCCACCAAGAGACAAAGGACCAAGTGGCAATTACTTTGTCTATTTTAGTCTTCTTCATAGTTAACCATCATTTAACATTCCAAAGAAAATAGATTGAAGATAGGAGCAAAAGGAAAATGAATGAAGTGCACCATGAATTAAACACATGTAAAGCTCCTCAAATTTGAAAATCTAAGCTTGCACATATGCACATCTCTTAAAAGAACTGGCTTCAAGTGCAGAAGCACGGGAGGAATTGTACACAAAGCAAAGTTCATCAAGAGTGATTTGTTGTAGGGTCCTTTTTCTTAACCCGTCAGGAAAATATGTCAGTCATATTTGGGAAGAACTCATTTTTACAGGACTCAAAAGAGAATCACACACTCTCTAAACAGTGATGCCAGGGTTATCACTTTGAAATAAGTAAGATCAAAGTCAGGCTAATGAGGAAGATGCTTTCCCTGTGTGAATTCTGTTGCTTCCAGGGAAAACACACACACATACATACACACACACACACAAACACACACACAAGTAAACAAAAAAGCAAAGAAAAACCAAGAAATCATATTTTCTCCAGTGAAGAGTGCTTGCCTTTGGTGATTTGTAAGGAAACTGATGGCAGCTCCCACGCTTAAGTTTGGACTGTAATTGTAGCACTCATCATTATTTCTGCATCAAGAGGTCAGGGTCCCCAATCCCTGTCACCCTTGGAGCCAGCAAAGGCATGGCACAGGGAAGCCAGGTTCAGTATCCTGCCTGAACAAAAAAGAAGAGTGTGCCAGGCACAGGCAAGGGGAGAGATTGAATGCCTGCATTTCCATCATGGGCTGGAGAGTTTCCAGTTTCATGGGAGAAAGTGTATGAGAGAGAGGGGGTGGTGGCAAGGGATATACCAGACAAAGTCTTGAAAAGAGATTGTGGGAAGACAAAACAGGAAAAAGGATCTCCACAGGGGGTATCTTCAAGGATTTCAAATGCATGAGATCCATCTTTGGAGGTAGTAAGGAATAGGTCAGTTTAAAATGACAACATTCACAAGACCTCTGTTATGTTCTGAAAAGGGGACTGAGAAGACTCATGATCTCCTGGGACTCACACAGAGTTAGATCTGGCTGTGAGATTACACTGGCCCATTGCATGTAACCTGTTGCTGGGAGGGAATGTTCTAGCAGAGATCAAGAAGCAGATCTCTGGTGTCCCTCCTCTGTGGGGATAAAAGGGAGGTATCACCACATTATTCACAGGTAATATCAGGGTCATGCAGGCAGTAAGTTCCACTCTTCCATGAGATCTGGCTCATCAGTTTGAGTTGGAGCCATGAGACCAAAGCAGACACTTCTGGGGTTGTCCCCCGCCACCTGCAACCACTATCCTAAAGTTTATTTCTCACAGTGACCTAAGATAGATATTGTGCCAACTGAATGCAACTGAGTGTTTAAAAAGCAAGTAGAAGCAAAAACTAGTACTTTATAATGGTAAAGTTATTCATGCCTTTAGGACCTCTACTTAGAAACTCAAGGAACGGTAGAACAAAGCAATCACTCTACAAAGCAATAAAAACGAATCTGTTCCTAGTCTGAGTTTCTTTATCTGGATAACTGTTAAATATGAAGCTGTGAAGGGTATCTTATGCCTGTCTGTCTAACCATCCATCCATACACACACACACACACTGAGGGGATTAAGGAACAGAAGACATCAGGTCGTGACTTACTCACAAAGCATCTTATGTTAATTTCTGATGCACAGTTACCCTATGAGGTAATGAAGCAAAAGCCAGCTGTGCTCTGTGATACTTAGGAAAGGAACCCCGGCATCATCAAACTTGGAACTTACATAGTATATCTTTTTCTTATGTCCCTCTGCAGAGAGAAAAAGGGACTTTTTCTCTATAAAGTAAAATATCAACTTTCGGGAGTGGAGGAAGAAGGCTTCTAATTTAACCCTCTGTGATATAAGCAAATGTCCTTAGGGGAGGAATAAGAGTTTATATCTCTCTAGAGTCCCGTATCTTTAAAGTTGCTTATCAATCATCCTTTAATCCAAGTGCTACTGTCCCTTGCTCAGAAGACTGAACATGCAGGAACATTAAAATATTCACAGAAAGTTTTGTAGTCAACAGCAGGAAAAGTAAGAATTATTTTCTTCAGAGTGTGATTGAAAAGCTGTGATAACATTATTCAGGGAAGGAGATAAGAACAATAAGTGCAGATGGGGAAAGAGAAAGTGAGCTTGTGCTTCCTTCAGCCACTACAGAGAGCAGCCACCTAGGGGAGTGGTCACCTGCAGGCACTCTGTAATGAACAGCTCAAGCAGTGTGAATCAGGGCTCCTGCTCCCTTCTGCTGCAATTGCCACTCTGCCATATTAGTTTCTCTTTTTTCCATACTATAATGAGACAGAAACTGTCTTACTCATGATCGTATTTCCATCCCCAGCACCAAGCACGGTAGGTGGAACATGAAATAGATTTTAAAAATAATGACCTCAGGTTCCCTTCCCTCCCAAGAATAGCTTCCGAGGCAGTTTCCAAGACGTTTCCTGATGTGGTGACAATGATAATGATGATGGCAATGATGACAGTAATAAGGATTTTGGTGGAGGACGTGGAGAGTATTAGGTCAAAGAGGTGGAGCTTAATAGTAATATCTATTATATCTAATAAAATGTATGTGTCTCTTGAAATATCTAAATAAATTATATAGGTACATTAGTTAATCTAATTTTTAGTACATAGAAAGGATGAAAAGTGGTTAGCTATTGTTATTTATCATTATATATTGTCTTTGGAAAGGAGGTAAAGCATAGAAGAAGCAAGGAGCGGAAGGAAAGGATTGAGATTTCTGGTTTGGTTCAATTCAGCTTTGCTCCCTGAAAGGTCGTTGTTATGACCAATCCAAGGAAGAGAAGGGATATACAGAAAGGACATAGGAGAAAATTATGCAACTACATCCTCCAAATGAATCTCAGTACGTGCAAAGATCAAAAAGCTGTTAGATTTGAGCAGAGATGAATGGGTCATTACAAAGGAGCTAGAACTTTGATTTTCCTTCTACATTTGAATAGGGGTCATTCCAGCACGAATAAAAATAAGCAAAGGGATTTCAGATGTGGCTTTGACATTGGTAGGGAGCTGGCTCAGACCTCTGACCAGTGCTCCAGCCTCACTCTCTATCTGCAAAGGTAGATCATGAACTAGATGGTAACTGTGTCCCTAATTGTCAGTGTTGGTGAAGTGCCCCAAGTTCCACTAGAGTAAATGCATCAAACTATTAGGATAATTAAGGAATGCAGTGCATTGGGTATCTGGAGTTTCTTTTCCCCATAATTGAACTATAAAATCAATGCAAAAGGGACTAAAAAAGATGCTTGCTTTATTCCCACTGCTATTATGAGTTCACTTGTCTCAGATGTAACTTCTACATTTTCATTTTGCTATACTTAGAGAACATCTGCTCCTATGGCTCATTTATTTATTTATTTTGTATACGTAGCGCTGTGATAAGCACAAAGAAGGTGACTTACAGACATTCATTTAATGACAAAGCAGATAAGGAATTAATGCTAATTAAGAGATAAGAGGAATTGAGTGATTCATTTTTAGCATGTTTCCACTGCTGTTACCCATAAAGCACTCTTCCTTAACTCTTGCAGTCTCCGCATTCTGTGGTCACATCACATATTCAACCTGACTAATGTTTTAAAATTGTTATAGGAATTTTTTTTTTATGAGAGATCATGTGTTCTCACTAAAATACAAACAGAGAAAATCACCGTTACCATTTGCCCTTTGAGTATACGGAACCCTGTATCTAAACCACGTGTTTTATGGAATCTTTTTTTTTTTTTTTT